>ML809295.1:43647-54229 GCA_009831015.1 Picea engelmannii | reverse complement strand
ATCCGCTTAACCTTCTGGGGTCCATGTAGTACATTTGTCATCATATAAGGTAGTGACACGTGGCCCCACATGTCAGATTGCTTTTGGTCCAACAAGGTCGTCAAATTTCCATTATGATTGACACATGGTAGGACTAAGGAAGTCGACATCACCTTGGGTGACGTCATCATGCCACGTCACTTCGAGATTTCGGGCTTCAGGACTTTGGGAGAATTCACCTTAGCACATCCTGTTTCTCCCGAATGCCGAACTCCCGAACAAGATGATTTGTTGATAGGTGTCTCTTGGCTTGATCTACGACTCTGATCTATCTTTGGCCAAAACCAATGGTCAAGGACTTCTCCCCGCATCTACGGTGTAGATCCATTCCAGGACTTCGGAACTTCAGGCTTCAGCCCTTTCTGCTCTATCACACATAAAATTCGCCGAAGTTGTGAAGTCCAAAGTACTTAGGTCTTAATTTTTATGCACTTTCTCCTAAATTTGACGATTGTGAAGGATCCTCCTTCTCCTGAACAGATCCTATGGCCCTGTTTCAAAATTCGTGGCCCAACAGAACGATTGTTGTGGCTTCTTTCTCTATTGCGATTCCCTAATCTGTTATACTTCTCGAGCTTCTGAACACATCCCCAGTGTTCACACGATGCCTTCTTGGCACTTAGGGACGCTCTGAGGTTCATAATTTGTTCCTCCCAACAACAATTCACTCTGAAACCTTTGTTTCATTAACCACTAACATGGCCCATCCAGGCTCAATGTTGAAACCATGGCTCTGATACCAACTTGTAACAGCCCCGACCATCTCAAACTCTGCTGGGAAACACTACCAAACGACGATATCTTTTAATTCTATGCTTTGATACCATTCTGTAACGCCCCCAATCACCAACTGGTCGGGCAACGCCACTGAGACAAACTTCTTTTGCGGAAATATTCACATATAAGACTTAACATGTAATAAATAGAGATAACATCTGATATTCACACACACACACACACACACACACACACACACACACACACACACACACACACACACACACACACACAATGCAATTAAACATACATCAATACTCTGCTCATACACCTGTTCATGTGGAAGCAACATTAACACATACATGCAACATATATATAGGCATTAATAATCAATTATAACACATGTACAAAAACACAACATGTAAATGATATTTGTGACCTTTTAGTGATTGATGAGCCACCCAATTTCTTAATAGGGTCCTAGAAACCAAGTGACAAGGATTCACTCCTCTCATCAGTGATAAAGGCTCCATGCACATGATAATTTATGGTTTATGCTTGTGCGATTATGGCTTTTCCTACGATGAACATGGATATTGGATAAATAACAACTTTGTTTAATTTTGATCATTTAAATATTTAGACCATAGAAATTATTGCCTTTGGAACCCCAATTTTGGTTATATGATGATAGCCCCTACCACCAACCTTGTGTATTTTAGTACTATGTTGCAGTTTTGTTTCCTCCTAAGAGGTCATAGGTTCAAATCCAAAGGGGGGTAGAGTATGTACACCTCCATAGACTTTAGCAGTCAAATCACTACACAAAGAGGGTCTCTTGTCACACAAACAAGGGGGTCTCATACACCAATTTGGTGTCTAGCTTGGTCGTGACCTTAAAATTAGATTATTATTATTATATTAATAAATTAATTAAAATATATTTAAAAAAATAAAAAATAAAATACAAGTATAATAAATATATGAAAACAAATAAATTATAATTAAACAAATGCATAAATAAAAAGCCTAAATAATAAATATTAAACTATCTTTGTCTACATGTGCAAAAACTATTTTTCATAGCTATGAGTCCAAATCAAACACTGTTTGCGATGATACTAGAGGTCTTGATTTCTGGAAAAATTGTTCGACCCAAACAAGAGTTAGGCTTGGCTTGAATGGAGTTGTCTCAAACTGTTTTCTTTATGCATCTTTGGAGGTGGGGATTCAACAACATCATTAATAACATTTGTTAGCGATGACTATTTTCTTCAAGTTTTCTTCATAGTTGGGTTTGTCAAGGTATGAAACAATTTATCGTGCAATGTGGCATTGGCTCTCAAAATAAAGGGTTGGCCTCTACCACATTGAAAACTTACCCCGGTGACAGGGTTGTCCCAAGGAAAACCAGTTTCTTTTAGAGACACTCTTTTTACATTTGAAAATTCCCTTAAGCAACATTAAGGTTGTTGCTAGTTTAATGCCCAATAATTCACTGCTTCCCTTTAGAACAATTCATAACCCATCCTTCTATGTGGATAAGGAAGCCTTAGTTTTAATTTTGGAGCTTGATCTTGTGTGGGTCAAGAACGAAGATTATTATTTTTTGAAGCATAGGATGATTTGCAGGGTTAATGGCTTAAGGATAATATTGAAAAATCTGTAGACACGAGCTTATGATTTATAGAGTTTTTTCTGGGAGGAACATACCTTGATCCTTCTATGTGCCAATAGTTTTTTACACACGACTTGTCAAGCACGTGTAGTTGGTAATGGCCTTTGGTTATGGACAAAGATGGCCTCTTGAAGCCATAGTTACCCGATTTCAACTTGTATTTGGAGTATGATTAGAGGACCCAATTTCAGTAAGATTGAACAATCTCCCTCTTGAACATTGAAGCCCACAATATCTTGTGGCCATTGGAATCTCCTTGACTAAGTTCATTACCCCTGGTTTTGAGACTAGGGAGATGACAACCACAACCATTTATTGGATATTCATTTATTTTAATTTGAGTAATGTTTCTATGATAAAATTATTTTGGAGTTGTGAGAATCATTAGACACAATTGTTGGATTATGAAAATATTGCTTTTCATTGTAGGCATGGGTATGCGGTTTCATTTTAATCAAAGGTAAATGTTTTTAAACTAGATATTGAAAGAATAACTAACACAGTTGGTGGAAAGACTCAATATCAAATCACTTTTAGGTGACACCAAGAAAGACTCCCGAGGCCCTTGATCTTGTAGCTTATGTAAATGCCCTGTCCCTCTTGCTAAGGGATGTGATGTCGTGGAAACTAAAACATACATGACTAAGAAGTCACACCCTTTACCACTTACTCTTTCATGTTTTCTCCCTTAGGAGGGTGAAGAATATAGATGAATTGGGAAATTCAAATTAGGAAAGCAAACTCGCCATTTTAACTAGTCCTACATGATCAATTAACAATGTTGTGGAATTAATGACGACATTGTATAAATAACGACAAACATATTATTTTTGACCCTAAAAAAGGGAGCACACTTATTTACTCCAAACTTCTTGTTGTTTTAACGATTATGACATAAAATTTATTAAAATTTTGAAAATGATTATTTTTAGAAGAATGAAATGAGATGCAACACCATTAAATTTTCATATTCAAAGAGTTTATAGTTTTTTACATTCTTGATGTTAGGTGTAACTTTGAGTATTTCAAAGTTATAAAAAATAGTACACCGAGAAAATGAAAGAATGAGGTGCAAGACAATAAAATTCACTAGTAAAAAAATTATATTTTTGATATAAGAAATATAATTTTGAAAATTTCAAAGTCATGAAAAATAGTTTATTTGACAAAATGAAGAAAATTTAAATTATCAACATTTTATAATTTTTATATGAAAACTCTAGTTTTGAAAAGTTTATTATAAAAAGATTTAATTTGAACAATAAATAATTGTCAAAAATAATTTAATAATGAGTTCACAATATAATTATAATTATGGGTGAAGTAATGCACTACCATCCCAATATTTATCACCTCTCAATCTTCCTTTTCCCTTCTTCTCCACCAATGGTCATTTATGCACACTAAAATCTCCATAATTCAAATTAACATTGCCCATGCTAGGTGATCTCCAACATAGTACATGCTGAACGATCTTAATAAAAATTGTTAGATTGAGCTCTCATACATTGTAAATCAAATAGTTTCGGCTATGATAATTTGCTAAAATTGATAAAACATTAGCCCATACAATCTTAGCGAATATATTGCTTGTATTTTAAGCATAAGAATAAATTCATGCAAAAATCTCCCTCTTGGGGAAGGGGGTGGGGAGCAACTATAGTCCCCCACTCATTTTTTCCCTCCGAGATAACCTGGGAAATAAGATTGCCCTAGTTGTTTTGGGAGGAAAAAAATGAGGTGGGGTGGTGGTGGTTTATAGATTGGCCTAATGCCTTGGAAGGCCCAAAAGAGAGGGAGGGGGAGATCTATAGATTTTCCCAAGCCTTCTAGGTGGGAGGCCTAAAATGAGGAGTTATCTATAGACCGTCCTAGCCACTCTAGAAGGAAAATTTTGTATGAAAGTGATAGGTAAACCTTCAATTTTAAAATTAACTTTTAATGTTGACATTCACTTTAGCTTAAATTTTACTTTCATTAAATTCAATTTAACATTAAAATTTAAAGTGGGACCCTCTTTAAAGAGGTTTGGTGATAGATTTAGACATATAGTACCTCACCTAGAGAAGATAGAATTTGAAAATTTTCCCAACTTTCGACATACTTTGATGTTTTTTTAAGTAATTTTTAATGCTTGGGCAATTGCATAAAACAAATTGCTTTAAGCTTCCCTCCTAGATCCTTTAAATTGAGAATTGTAGGAATTTGAAATTTAAAAATAGGGGATTAGTATTTGTAAAAATGAATCAAAAGATCCCATAAAACATCCCATAAAACTTTGCATAAATTTAAAACTTAACCATCTCATTACCACACAAGGTATTAGTCTGGCACATGCATTATTTGGGTTGGTATTTTAAATATACACTATATGACTCAACAAACATTAACATGAATTAGAATGCAATGAAACTATATGGATTAAAATTGATAGGTGATTAATATAAATTAAATTTAAGAAGATGAATTATAGTGGGTTAGGGGTTAGCAATTAGTGAGTTAGTGGGTTAATGATTTGTGAGTTAGTGAGTTGATAGGTGTTGAAACCTTTTCGTGCTTTCATTTTTCCATTCCTTTGTTCTATTTTCCCACTTCTTTACACCCTTTCTTTCCCCCCTTCTATACTTTCCCCTTTTCCCATTTCCTTTTATCCCTTCTTTTTCCTTTTCTTGCTTACTATACTTAACCATTTTCAAGTTCGCGTACCTTCAGATACACAGACTGTCGCACTTACATTTTCGTTTATTCACTTATGCATAAGTCCGCCTCAACACTTAGATTTTTCTTCAATTCACGGGTATGTGGGTTCACACATTTTCCTTCCCTTTTTCGTAGCCTTTCACATTGCACTTCAACTTCCACGTTCTACACTTCGACCATAACTTAGATTTTATTCTCATCGCAGATGCCGGGTTCCCATTTGTCCCATTCTATTGACATTTACGAGTTCGACCGACTACCTTATATAATTAGCTTATTTGGATAGCTCATCCAACCGTGGGTTCGCGGGTTCACAAAAAATTTCACGTTGAACTCCTCTCATCTCCGTCCCCGCTATTACTTTTCTTTTCCCAATGCGCAATAAGTGTTATTTAAATGCTAACAATTGTTTTGCAGAATTAGAAAAGGCTATTATTAATGGAAAAAGGATCGAGAAATATTTATTAAATTTTCATTTAATCCTCATTTGTGAGTGGATTAAATTATCTTTTATCTCTCGAAAAGGCTCATTTGTAACTATCATTCAACCAAAGAAACATTCCTATCAACTTAATGACAACATCAACTCGACAACAATTCTACGAAGATACTTTGAATCTCTCGAAAAGGCTTATTTTTAACTATCATTCAACCAAAGAAACATTTCTATCAACTTAATGGCAACATCAACTCGACAACAGTTCTGCGAAGATACTTTGAATATTTTTGTCCGCGAAGATCAGAATTTCCAGTGATCGAGAGCATATTGGTATTATTCCTCCCCTTCTGCTACTCAAAGAAACTATAATGTGATTTGGACATCTGGGATTTCTCTTTCTAGTTGTGTTCCAGAGGTTTTCGACTGTAAAGAAATTGTTGTTTGGTGTGTTGAGAAATACATACCAAATCAAAGGTCTATACAACTCTAGGGATATTCCCCAATTTCTTTGACGCCTCAAGTTTTCCATAAAATGTTAAAGCTGTGAGAGCCTACTCTCACCTTCAAAGGTGAAGATTGCAAAGAATTTTTGAAGAAACATAACAATGGGCTCAACCTCTTGCCAATGCATATGGAGAATCCTGCGTCTATACCAGTGGACATAACCATAATTCAGGTTCACTCTTTAAAGAACCCTTATCAAGAAATTGCATGGTTATTCACCAAAATAACAGGTCAGGAGAATACTGTTTCCATATCTCAGATGATTCTATATATTTTGTATTTTACAGTCCAAGAAAAAGCTGTTTTTGATTATGGAAGGCTCATTTCCATCAAAATTGCTTCCCAATTATCACATCACAAAAAGGATAAGAAATTCTTTATGGATTCATATTTGATATTTTCTATCACGCATTGTTGCCAATTCCCAAATTTAACCATCAACAAGAGGGTAAAATGTGATACAAACCTTGTTACCTTTTAGTATCAGGCGTTATGGAGTCATAAAACCCATTCATTTTTCTATGAAGCTTATAATGACTTCGTTTCAGTTTTAAAGAAACTTTTATTCGGTGAAAGCATTTATAGGATATCTATTGAAGTTGCCAAATTTCTATAGCAGAAATGAACGATAGAAAAAAATGGAAAATCATAGTATTATAAGAATATTTTGTTCAAAGGAAAATCCTTCCTTTCTTCCATATTATGTGCCTGATAAGTTATTCATCACAGAGGTAGCAAGGTAATACAATTTCTGGTTGCACTCTTTCCATGAAAAAAGAAAAAAACAATTTATTCCTTTGCCCTGAAAGATTGGAGAATTGGTATTGAGGAATATAAATAAAATTGATGAATTTGAAGGTCATTTTAACAATGTCAGTTTGAGATATACAGAGAATATCAAAGATTTTGACCCAAGCAAAATATTTGTTGAACATATGCAATCAGTGGGGTTTAATAATTATTTCATACGAAATTTTTTGAGTGAAGAAGAAGAGATCAATAGCCAGAACACTCCTGCACATGATACTGTCGATATGGAAACATTTCTCAACAACAACGATCATTATAAACAAAAATGAAAGAATTCTGGTGAAAGAAGTGCTCAATCTCCAGTTGTCACTCCGAAAAATATTACATCCAGGAGCAATGCTCCAACTACCCATCCAATTAAGAAATCTGTCAAAAATAACTCTGGTGGAGGAGATAAGAATCCTCCCTCTGGAAAAATTGAAAGTTTCCACAAACTTCCTTTAAGAAAGAAAAAAAAAAACTCCATTCTAGGAGGAGGAGAACAATCTTTTAGAAAATGATATTCAAAGTTTCTCTTTGGAAGATATGGAATTGAAAACAGACATTGAAAAGATATTTCCTGGAATAGAACAACATGATCGTGTTTCTTCAACAAAATACTGCATTGGAAGTTGTTGAGAGTGAAAGTTTCAGTGAGGAAGAATCTGTTAGAGTATTTAGACACTTATGAGTTAGTTAATATCTACTTGGTCTAATGTGTCATTAAGTAAAAGTGTGTTTCTTAATGTGTTTCTTTAATATGCATTAGTATGCATTTGTAGTTAAGAAATCTGACGGTCACGATATGTTCCCGACATAGAGTAATCCGACGATTCATATTCTCCTCGATCTCAATGACCATTGATCCATGGATTAACACCCGATTAGTCCATGATCTCTATTTAAAGAGCATGGCGGTTCATTTGCCAATGATCGATTGTGATAAACTCTCTTGTAAAATCTCTCTATAATCTTTTTCTTTTGCATTTATAAATTTCTCCAAGTGTCCACGTTGGCTGGGGCCATGGATGTTTCCCCGTAGGAGTTTTACCATGTCAAAACATCGGTGTGTTGATATTTTATCTAGTTGTGTGAGTGATTACTGAAGGTGTTCACCTTCTATTGGAATACCTGTGTAGCCGAGTTGCCTCATCTCCGTTTTCTGCTATTTTTGTACATTTTTTGGCTCAGAGGACTGTTCCAATGCGTCTGGAGCACTCGTTTCAGTTAGGAACGCTTTTTGTTTCACTCGAAAAGGTTTTTGTTTTCCCAAGAGACAACCATTTCAGCTAGATCTAGAGGTATAAAGCTTGAATACACCATTTTAAATTTTTTGCAGAGTATTATTTCATTTTTATTTTGGTTTTATATTGTTTGTTTCTGGGTTGCTACTCTTTTAGATTTGCGTATTCTCTTTGCCCCATGCCATGTGTGATCTCAGAAAATCAGAAACAGATAGGAAAATGTGTATTTTCTGGGTAAGCTAACTGATATCTAACCCTTGTTGTCATTGAGAAGCGAAATTTTTTCCTTGTGTGAAAATAGTTTTTTATGAGCATGCTCTCCAACAACAACAAAAACACCCACAATCCTCCTACTAAACAATACATTATGTTTTGCTAGCCCACTTGGTTAAAAATTGTCTTATTAAGTAAGATGTCTTGAGTTCAAGTCTCTCTTTTTGTTACTTTTTTTGAAAAAGTTCATGCTCTATTGTAAAGTGTATTTTACTTCAAGTATAAAAGTGAATCATTATAAGTAACTTTGATATTTTAGTTTAGAGTTATTTATTTTGCATGAACTTTATTTTATAAAGTAACTTCATTGTAAAAGTGATACCCACTTTTCTTTTTTTATAAAAGTGAGTTACTTCATAAATAAACTTATTTGTAAAAGTGAGGTTATTTGGAGGGGTATCACCACCACGTGGTTCTTTGGTTACCTTTTATGCCTTTTTTTAAAAGGGCATAACTTTCACGTCCGAAGTCCGTTTTTAGTGCCGTTTTTTTTAAAACCACCTAATTTTTTGAGATATTTCTATTAAGATCATCAGTTTCAGTTTTTAAATCCACATTATCTATAAATTTAATATGGATTCTTCCAGTAATCTTTTGCTTACCAACACCAACTACTTCCATTGGAAATCCCATATGGAGGATTTATTAAGAAGTAAAGGCTTGTACTGAATTACCTTGGCAAAGAAAAAAGATCCCACTGATGCTGATAAAAAAGTCAAATGTGCCAATGGGAGTGACGAAGCACATGGACTGATCATAATGTCCATCTCTCCTGATTTAAGGTTCCACCTTCAAGAAATTGATGACCCCGATGAAGCTTGGAAAAATCTTGAATCTGTGTTTGGTAAACATAATATTATTCAAGCACATTAGTTAGAAAATCAAATACTGACTTTAATTCCAAATGATTTTTCTTGCATTGAAGACTATCTATTTAAGTTTAAAATACTCAAAATTTTATGTGAAGAATGTCAGATAAAGCTGGAGGAAGAGCGTTGCATATATATTATTCTTTCTAACCTAGGTAGTGCATATTCTGTGTTTGTATCTACCTTTTATGCCATGAGAGAGGCTCTAGGGAAAGCTTATCAAAAAACTGCTCTTGAGTCCTTTTGTGATGCTTTGATTAGAAAGCAAGATAAGCTTGTACAACTTGGACTGATCAACATTGCAGGTACCTCCAACAAAGCCTTAGTCACCCAACAGAAAGATAAACCCAAGAATCCCAATAAATAACATCCTCGCCACAACAAAAACCAACATAAGGGTCCCAAACCCACTTAGACAACTTCAACTCCTAATGGTGACAAAGGAGCAAAATCTAAAAATAAGAAGATTGACAGACATTGCGACTTTTGTGATAAAGATGGTCACGATGAGTCCAAATGTTTCAAGAAGATGGCAACTTTAGAAGCAACGATGAATAAGTACAACATCAATATTGATTCTACTTCATTTCCTTCTCATGGACATAGACTTTCTGCTTCTGGTTTCTCCTTCAACACAACTTCTACTTCTTCTTCTGATGAGTGGCTTATTAATTCTGGAGCATCTTATCATATGGCTAAGGATAAATACATATTTTCTGCTCTAAATGATTGTAACACCAATAAAATGTTTGTTGGAGATGATATATCTCTTAGTGTTGTAGGATCTGGAACAATTCAAGTAGATAATGGTTATTTCAATGATGTATTATGTGTTCCAAGTCTTTCTTGTAACCTTCTATCAGTGTATCAAATCACTCATTCAGGTGAAGTTAAAACCGTAGAGTTTTCACCTCACCAAGTTGTAATCAAGGATCTAAAATATCCTAAGCATGTTCTTGCAACTGGAATTGCTTATGATATTACCAGGTTGTACAAGTTTGACAACTTTGGGTTATCATCTTTTCCATCAGTTTTTGTTTCTCATAGTGATGACGTGAACAAAAATTGGCACAAGTGATTTGGTCATCTAAACTATCGCTCATTGCAACAACTATGTAAAAAACATATGGTGACTGGTCTTCCTCTTGTTTCATGCAGAGATGGTGTTTGTGCCGGTTGTGTCCTCAACAAACATCATCGAGACAATTTTGACAAATGTGCCTCTTGGCATGCCTCAAGCCCTTTACATCTTGTTCATAGCGACTTGTGTGGTCCACTTTCTTCTCTTTATTTTTCTGGTTGCAAGTATTTCTTAACTTTCATTGATGAC
>ML809295.1:0-30477 GCA_009831015.1 Picea engelmannii | reverse complement strand
CTACCATGTTCATGATCCGACTTTACACCGACGATTCCTTAGGGTACGTCTCTTAGAATGAAGCTTTGATTATATTACATATTTTCATGTTCCTAGGAGATTAAACCAAATTACAGATACTCTAGCTAATCAAATTTTAGATTAGCATCTTGCACACATATAAAAATACATACACATAAACATGTTAATACATTTTTAAAGGAAAATAAGATCCATAAGACACAAAAAGACATAAAAATCCATATATAATATCATAATCATCAGAGTACATAGGTGGATGCAAGCGCCTCAAAAGTATGACTAGTAACGAGTCATGGGGCTTATGCCCTCAAAAAATATATACAAGTAGTGCTCTCGGCACGTGGAAAGTCTAGACTAACTAAGGTCAGGGCCTGTGGGCCCTGTTGTAATGATCAACAATGTTTTCCAAACGCTGAAATAGTCAGACCCATGTTCATGGTGCCCCCACTACATGAGGTTGCATAGATGGTGGAAGATCCTCAATCTTTTCCATAGGGACTGTGCGGGTGAGTGAGGTAAAGTTTCACTCGACTCGTCTCAAAACCCTCTCAGCCTCACCGGCTGGAAACTCTCATGTTGTTGTTGGTCCCCCTGCGGCGGCAGGTGCGGCCCCTGGCTGAGGACGACGCCTATTCCTCACATAATCCGCAATTCGCATTGGTCCCACATCTACACATAATATACACATATCCGTCAAATACTCTAGTATAAAAAAAATGATATATAAAAAAACAACACAAAAATTACATATGTTTCACAAAACAAAAAAAAAAAAAAACGATGTAAAACTTACCCATCTCTCCTTGCTCCTCGCCAGGAGGTACTGGTATCTCAGGATCTCTCGAGAAATCAATCCCAGCATAAGGGTAATCGTCTATGACTGGGATCTGTCGCGACAACCAAGTGAAGAAATCGTCATCAAAGGACTCATTGGTCCTTCCACCACCCTGTCGTGGCAGTAACACTGCCCATCTGCAAACCGCAGGAAGAGAGGCCTGATGTCCTCATACCACCACTCGAGGACTGAAACTCAGAACTCTTTCAAAGAAGAAAGAGCATAGAATCATCCCGAACCTGAAGTTCCTCTGCGTCCACGACCAGAATTTTGTCAATTGCCTCTTCATACAATCTAGCAATGTAGTGATCCAGTCAAATATTTGTGCATTTAAGCACTGGACTGCACAGTTCATATGTGCACGAGATGGTTGATGTAGAGCCGCAGAACCAGTCATCCACCAAAAAAGAAGCACAATCGCCTACAGTGATAAGTCTGTGATCTTTCTTATGGGCACCTGTGAGCTCGATTGGTCTGTACCAGCCTCACAATAAAGTCCTATCAATTCCAATATGTTATGAGGCCCCGAAGCAAATGTCCGGAAATTGACTAGTTCCCCTCTCCTGGAGAGGCCAGTCAAAAAATATATGTCCTCTGTCGTAGGCACCAGTGATTGCCCCTCTAACATAAAGGCCTCTACATCGGGATGCCAATAATCAACCAAGGCATTTAGTAGCCTAGGTTGTGCCCGCATAAAAGGACATAGGAAGAACTTGAGCAGCCCACATTGCATTAAGGCAGCAACAGCATTGGAGTCTTCCCCGACCAACTCATCCCTCCAGTGAAAATACATCCTGCAAAACACCAAGTTCAGGAGGGTTAACCCTTTTTTTTTTTTTAATTTTTTTCATTAAATAAGGGGGTCCACGTGGGCTGTAATGATGAAAGTCGTGTGTACACGCGTGCAGTTTTTCCTCTGGCCGAATGTACATGCGGTCTGTCATAAGACAGCCTGCGTGGACCTAGGGACGACCTTTTGAAGGTCGACGCCCCCCCAAAAATTGAAACCAAAAGCATAAATAAAGATTTAAATTGCAAGAGGAGAGAGTTTATACTTACTTGGTCCAGATAGATAATCGTTTCGTCCACTGTAGCTCCCGAAATCACCACTTTTATCAAAGGGGGTTTTTTGGTCCAGATTCAATTTCCAAATCAACAATGGTGATAATCAGCTGCCAGCTTCTATTTATAGACTTTTTGGCCCCTTTTTGTCACTTTTTTGGCCCCCCTTATCATTTTCTTTAAACCAAAAACCATTTAGAGTGATTCAAAAGTTGCGTTGGAAGGGTATGATCGGGTATTAGGACATTTTTTGGAGTTTTGGGTCACTTTTGACGGTCCGTGGGAAAAACCTTAGATGATCAACTTGAACATGTAGGTTAGGTTTCCACCCTGACTTTTGTATCTCGTTGTCTTTATCCCTTTGCCATAGGATCGATCCCATCCCATCAGGTTGCGACACAAAACCATCATTGATGCTTTAGAAGTGTCGTGATTTGGTGGTAGAGCTTACCGAAACATGGATGCCCTAGGTAGATTCTGGTTGCGTTATGGGGTCCATGCTATCACTAATGAATGTAGGCTCATGAGTCCTTGTTGTTTTTCCTGATTACAAGTTTGGGCCTCATTTGCATGATTCCTTTTCACTCTTGACCTCACCCTCGGGACTCCCAAAAAAAAAAATAACGGGTCTTATTTTAAGCCCTTTTCAGACCCTCTAAACATGAAAAGATTGTCGAGCGATCTTGTGGCCTTTCACGCTCGTTAAACTAAAATTTGAAGTCACGTATGTTCGACGGTAGTTTACCCCTTTTTCGGTCCGGACGGTCAACCGTGCGAACAAAGGTATACTCTAAGGAACTTCAGTTCTCTAGAAGAGTACTCTCAGGTATCATTTTAACCCTTTTTCGAGCCTGAGGGACTAAATGTACGAAAAAGGAACCCCCACAGAGTCCATAGTTAAGCTCTTTTCAAACTCCCTAAAATTGAAAATATCGTCGAGTGACCTTATTCTTTCACACTCGTTAAAATGGTCCAGAAGAACATTCCTGACGGAGTCCATAGTTAAGCTTTTTTCAGACTCCTTAAAAATGAAAAAATTGTCGAGTGATCTTGTCTTTATCACACTCGTTAAAATGGTTTTGAATATATGTCTTGTCGATGCTAGTTTACCCCATTTTTTAACCGACTAGACTACCTTCGAAAAAGGAACCCCAATGGAGTCTCCTTTTACGTTTTTTCAGACTCTCTAAATATGAAAAACCGTTGAGCTTACCTTTTCTGGGCTCATTAAAATTACATCGAAGGACGTTACCATTGTGTGTTTTATTAATCGCATTTGCATACCCGCGTCTTTGGCCTAATTCCAGCTCCATGTTGCTCTCAATTGAACCATCTAAATCATGCCTTATACGCAAGACCTGTAGCACTTTGCCTCTGCGTCTTGACACCTTTGGCCCCTGGAGGATTTTTCCCGAGTGTCCTTACTTTGAACAGCAGTCTTGTCCCTGCGCCTTGAACTTGTATGTTTGCAACACTCATTCCTCCTTTGTAACATAACATTCTTTTATTCTTTTTCCAAAATTATTGAAAAAGACAAAAAAAAATCAAATATACCCCAAAAAGAGGAAGGGAAAAGTGTTTTTTTATTGGCAGCATAATGAGTCGCCCTTGGATAAAGCACATATGTATATTTGTTCGTCAAACTCTGGGATTTAATATGACCTTAGGAAGTTGTTCTTGCTACATAGAGTTGTGTCCTCCTCCGTTTGGTTATTCTTCCAAACATATGGAGAGTTTGTGTTGCCTCCTGCCTCGTAAACTTATGTTAATGCCATGTTGCCTGAGTCTCGTCATTTGTCGTTCTATTGTCCAAGGGAAGTTTTTACCAAGCCTGATTCGACCTCTCTGCAGTTTGTCTCTTGCCCTCATACCCGACCATCTTGAATGTCCAATCAAGTCTTTGTTCAAAATCAATGAAGCCTTCAGTCTGATCATCAAGATTCTCTAGTCCATGACCGACAAGCTTTCGAAGACCTCTGGGTAGTGAATTCGTACACTCATATTACACTCCTACCCGAGTTTTGAATATTTTGAAGTTGTTTCTCGAGCTTTGAAGACCTCATCTCCAGCCATCAGACCTTATCATCTTCTAATAAGATGGATACTCTACATGTATATCTTTTTTATTTCGAGATGTAGCTCCAATGTGTATTTCTCATGGATACACTTTATATAGTTATATGACATGGATCTACAGTGTATTTGATTGGTAGCCATGATTTTATTTTATCCCGAGCATGGGTATGCCCGCCTCAGTGAGACAATTATTATTTTTGCAGATGGAACCTCCCGATTTTTGGTTCCTGGGCTCACTTGTTCGACACATTGGTGAAGATTGTTAATGTATTTTGGCCATCAGATGCTCTTCTGACCTCACACATTAGGGGGCATCTGTTATAACTCTAATTTGCACCATACATGCTTACCTGGCATCAAGCCATCTCATATTGCTTCTTTTCCAAAACACTGTTGAACAACTCTTCTTAAAAACCCCTTTTATAAAGCTACATGTCAAAAGTGCAGTAGAGTATCAAGCCCTGATACTCTACTGCACGCGTGTACATGCTAGCTGACCCAAGACAGCCCGCATGTACCTACAAAAGCACGAAAAAAGGAAAGTTGTTGATGGAACACACATCTTTGGGTAATTTAACTAAACCTTTCAGCCATGCATGGTCGGAAGTTCGACCAAATACCTAGCTTCTTCTAGCCTATAAAAGAAGGGTTAGGAGTCCCTTTTGGAGGAGGATAATCATAGTAACAAAACTATACCCGATTGCGCATTCCCTTTGTCCCAACCTTTAGCCATCCTTGTGCAAAGAGAAGTATAGAGCAAAGAAGTTGGAGGACAGTTGAAGAGGAGCCCAGGACCAGGTTTGTGGAGCAGTGGTCGACTTCATCACTGTAAGTTGATTTGTTGAAGTTAATAATAAACAAGTACTTTTCCCATCCCACCATATGAGGTTTTCATGGTTTATTGTGTACATATTGATTAAATATCTAACCCATTAATATGTAGATCAAATGCATGCGGAGTTCTTTGTTTGTCTTGTGTAAATGCAGGTCAGCCTTGGGAGGAGAGCTACAATCAAAGAGAGACCAAGCGTGAAGAAGGATCGATATCAAACGCATGAAATAAGGTATGCTCACTTGATCTTCTTAACTACGTATTTTCTTAAGAATAATGGGGATTAGGTCTGGGACGACGGTAGAAAGTAGGAATCTTTAGGTCTTTTCTACATGCATGATAAAACCCTAAGTGCTAGTCCATAGATGGATTTCCCACTCACAACAACAACACAAAGCTCAGCGTCAAGCGCACGAAACCATACTTTGCACACAACTCATTGAATATTTATGGGAGCGTTGGCATATATGAATACCTCTGAAACGTTTATTCTATTGCATGTGGGATATATCCCATAAGTAATTTTTAAATTAAACGTAGTGTATAAGAGAATATCACAGGTGTTGGCAGGAGTTAAAGGGAGTTTAGTTGTCGAGCTTGCAGGTGTCGAGTTGTTTCCAAGTGTTTACAGGGTTTGGAAGTGTCGATGTTTGCTACTAGCAAACAAGATGTTTCTAGCTGACATGATGTGATTCTCCTTTACATTTGGCGTCCCAAAGAGAAGGTCAGAATCAAATACTGGGGCCATGGCCAAAATGTAGAGTTAACCGACATCTTTAATGGTTAGCAGCATCACATTCTAATGAAACCAGATATAGCATCTGAAAACCATAATCTCGATGGAGAAATCGAAGACAACATATAAGTTTTGGCATCAAATATTTGCATAATAATGCACTTGACAAAAATCTCTGTCGATTTTTTGAGAAACTTAACTTAACAGTATCCAAAAAATCTTCTTCTCTAGATGATGTTTTGGCCATTGCGGTTTGTAGAGGTCGATGCAATACTCTTTGAAGTGAAAAGTGCATTTGCAAAACAGGGGAGTATGTTGGACTATTGGCACAAAATATTATACTGTTGATTTTTGTGCTTGTATGGCACATATTTGTGAAAACAATTATGAGAATACTCGTTCACTATCTAAACATTGTGATGCACTTGTAATGGTATTTGATCTGAGAAATTCATCATCGTTTGAGGTTCTTCAAGATTGGGTTTCTGAAGTCGACTTGCATAAGTTTGAGATCTTGTTATGCATTGGGAACAAAGCAAATATTCTACCTAGTCACCCTGCTCATGCATAATACAGAAGAAAATTGCAAAAGTGTGGAGAGACATACAATGATCCTTACCTAGAATTTTGGAATTATGGTATTGATCGAAGTGAAGGTTGCAGCTTTTTGAATGAGGATGAAGAGACTTCATAGGAGATACAGATGTCTTGTAATAAATGGTAACCCTAAGTAAGTAAGAGGCAATTAATTCAAAGGTTTTATTGGATGCAAGTTCAGATTACTAGCAAAGAAGTGTTATATAGCATGGAAGAGTATCACGACAACTCTCAGAAGCTCACAGAGATTCAATACATGAGTGGATACTTTGTTTTGTCTTTGATTTAAGGGTTTGACAAGATCCAAATAAAAGTGCAGGTGATATAAGTATTCCATAATTTCTTCATCATTTTTGCAGTGGTAAATTATGTATGTGGCATGATCACAAAACTTCATTTTTTATCTCAAACATTCGAAGTCGTATGAATGGTCATTTGATCTACATTGTGAAAGGAATCTATTAGTGCATTATTACTGATATGAATCCTGAGTAATATCAGTAAAGATCAAATAACTATAGTAGTATGTGCTCAATTGAAATAATCCTTCTAATTTCCAAGTCAGATTCCAAAGAAGTTTTGATGTATTTTTGCAAAGACAACCACCTATAGGAAGTTTGAAGCACTAGCAGTCTTTTCCCTGCACAGTGCGCTACAAAATYGCATGTTTTCAATGAGAAGGAAGAAAAGTCAAATTTGACTTCTTTTTTAGTTTCGAAGGTGATGACTCATGGTCCAKATCGTGATGACAGWTCRAAAAKGACTCCTTTCTCTTCAAGGAAATCYTAGATRGCAGCTGAAGACCGAAACTTTGAAATGGACTCTTATCCCTAAGAAATAGGATCTCAATCCTAATTTTTTGTAACTAGATTAGATATATTTTGACATGTAGCTTTTAGATCCATATTTTGGGTATCTATAACGAAGTTGTAAAGGATATTTAGCCTATGAAAATTACATTGTAAAGGGTTTGATTGTGAGGACTTACAGAGACTTCTTTGTAAAAGACTTTTGAATGCATATTGGAATATAAGATMTTTTCATTGTATTTGTTCATACATCCATTTCTTTTATCTTCTTCTATACCTGTGAATGAATGTACATTTCCTATATTCAATGTTTATTCAGYGATTGATAAAAGTCTTTTTGTCATTGCATTGTTAGGAAAAGAATCACAAGTACTTTTCCTATTGTAACTAGCCTTTCATATGTACTCTTAATGTATATGATCCTRTTGGTATGATAGCATTCTCCATCCACTTTAAATTCTTAAGTTATTTGATCAGTACAATGAAGGCCCTATTTGTCTGAGTGTGTTTATATATGTCTTGAGTGAGTGAGTTTTCTTTTATAGTCTATCAATTTGATCCATTTTTATACCCTTACATTGAGAAATTGATTAAGTTACCAAGCTCACTCGAACTAAAACCTAGAGTGACACTTGGAGTGATAACGAATTGGCGTCACTGTCGAGGAGAGGAGTAAGAAGAAGGTTTCGCTAGGAGACGGCATAGCTCCAATCAAGATGGTCTAGATAAATAAGAGAACTTTGATAGAGTAAACACATGTATAGCTCAAAAGGAGAATATGATAGACCAATTTCAAATATTTTATACTCAAAACTCATTGTTATAAAACACCGTCAAAACTGATCCCAACTTAGTTCTCTTGGGATTTCTCAAAAATAATAAAGTGTGTAACAGTGCTTTTAAATTTAAAGGCGTTTGTCCAGAGGACTGGGATTAGGGCTCCCGCAGACCATAAATTAAAAATAAACAGGAAATCCATTGTAGAAGGAAAAAACTGGGCAGACACAGAGCAGCAAGATCTGCAAAGAAGACAAAGAGAAAGTTATCAGATTTAGGTTAAACCTTTATATTCAAAGAAGTGGAATAACTGGAAGAAAAATGATAAAGAAATCAAAATGTAACCAGCATGGACTTACTATGATGGTATCTCTCCTTTCATTTTTTTTGTTGTCCTTTTATTCTCCTCACTGATGGTTTCTGAAACTGTCCTGACTATCCTTTCTTAGCCTTCTTTAGATAACTTATCAAATGCTCTTTTAAACCATTCTTCAATATAATATTTCATGGCCGCAACATTTATCTCATGTATAACTTTAATATTAAATAATTCTCCTTATAAATCTCTTAGATCGTGAGAAATACCATGCATTGATTCTTTAATGTCTTGATTTTTTATAGAGTAATCAATGAGCCAATTATCAATTTCTTCTTCTACATACTCAAATACACCATTGCATTTTTCGTCCGATAATCCCTTGAGTATCTCCATGTGTTCATCAAATTGTTGCTTTGTCATAAACATCGAATTAAAGATTAATTTGGGATATTGAACTTCACCAGTACTACCTACTAAGTCTATTTCTATAATCCTTTTGAATAATTCTTCTCTCTTTGTTATGACTTCATTGCAAGTTTGAACAATATCTCTTAATTTTTTTATTTTTTCTATCCAGCAAGAGCTCAATTGTTCAATTAGACTAAGTGCAAGCAAATATTCTTCTCTCCTCTTTGCCTCTGTCATATTTGCAACTTTTATTCCAAATGGTAAGACAACATTTGTATAAAACTCTTCTTCATTTTTAATATCATAATTTCATCTTGAATATATTCATGGAACGCATGCGCTCTCGAACCAAAAGAAACAATATTTGTAACGACTTCCCAAGCCTCCATTATGAGTGACATTCTCTTTTTAATATTCCTCTCAACATAATTTCGAACAGCCATACACAAACTTGATGATCATTTGAATTTGGTACCTGATGTGGTTGGCTTCATCATTATTAAAGGGATGGCCAAAATGGAAAGAGGCATCAAGGCAGTTTCCAATTCTTTGATCCTTTCCTTCAACCTGGCATTCTCAGCTTCCAAACCATCAATAGAATCATCAAGTGCATCCTTGGTTGTCTTATGAATTTTAGAATTTTTTTATGGTCGCATATACTTAAGTTCAACCTCGGAGAAGGATTTTCCTTTCTTATTTCTCTGATCATTTATTTCCAATATTAACTTTTTAGAAACTTTATCAAAAAAAAACACTATGAATAGTAAAGGATTATTCCTCACTTAAACTTTCATTCTCAACAACTTCCAATGCAGTATTTTGTTGAACAACATGTTCCTGTTGTTCTATTCTAGGAAATATATTTTCAATATCTGCTTCCAATTCCATATCTTCCAAAGATAAACTTTGAATATCATTTTCTAAAAGATTGTTCTCCTCCTCCTGCAATGGAGTTTTTCTTTTCTTTATTAAAGGAAGCTTGTGGGAACTTTCAATTTTTCCAGAAGGAGGGTTCTTATCTCCTCCTCCACTAGAGCTATTGTTGACATATTTCTTAACTAGGTGGGTCGTTGGAGCATTGCTCCTAGATGTAATATTTTTCAGAGTGATTACTGGAGATTGAGCACTTCTTTCCTTTTTTTCTTATAATGATCGTTTTTGTTGAGCAATGTTTCCATATCGGCAGTATCATGTGCAGGAGTGTTCTAGCTATTTATTTCTTCTTCTTCACTCAAAACAGTTTGACTGAAAGAATTACTAAACCCCACTGATTCCATATGTTCAACAAAGATTTTGCTTGGGTCAAAACCTTTGATATTCTTAGTATATCTCAAACTTACATTGTTAAAAGGACCTAGAAATTCATCAATTTTATTTATATTCCTCAATACAAATTATCCAATCTTCAAGGGCAGAGGAATAAATTGTTTTTTTTTTCATGGAAAAAGTGCAACCAGAAATTGTATTGCTTTGCTACCTCTGTGATGAATAATTTATCAGGAACACAATATGGAAGAAAGGAAGGATTTTCCTTTGAACAAAATATTCTTTTTTTTTTGTAAGTTAGAAGTATTGTATTAGATCCTTTAGTAAAAGAAATTACATCTACCTGCCTCTATTGATCAAACGTGGCAGCGGTGCCCTGATGGGAAACCACAATTGCCACTTGTCCAAAATAGAGGAATAAAATATGCAAAAAAACGAAACTACGTTGCCACGCAAGGTGTGTTTCTAATAAGCCGAACAGAAAAAGCATAGACCAGACACTCCAGGACTAGTTTGTCGCCCATGGCTATCGAAATAAAACAAAAATCATGAGACTGAAGCATGGTTAAATAAAACCCGGATCGATCCTTGGTCTAACGAATGCTTGGTGCCCCTACAATTTTCCTTTGTCAAGCCTATCTCGGTCTGAGATGGATTGTCAAAGGTCCTGTAGAAAGGACATCATGAGATCCACTCGGCTCCAGCGTTCAGATTCCTTGAATTGCAGATCGAGTAGGGATGACTTGACATCCCCTAGACCCCTCTTAAGTTCATTCATGGAATCCATGATTTATGCTCTATCTGCACACCTATCACAAGAACAAGGGAGCGGGGGGGACAGCGGAGAGTCGTAGGAAGAGGAAGGAGAAATGGAGGAAGCAGAGGAAGTTATAGGGGGTGGTGGTGGAGGGTGGTGAGGGGGAGAAGGAGGTGGTGGAGGACGGCGAGGAGGGGAGGGGGGTGTAGGTGCGAAGACAATCAAGTTGTCATAGTTGTCAAACCATTCAATCATGCAAGCGTAAGGATTCGAGAGTGGGGAGAGGTCTGGGGTGGTCTCACGAAAATGTTGAGTAGGAGATGGAGCAACTACAGGATTCAAGTTGGGGAAGCCTTCGTTTTTAAGGGGAGAACCAGAAGAAAATCCATCGTTTTCAGGGGGAGAGTCAGAATCGGGTGTCTTCCTTCCTCGTGTTTCATACCAGGCCACCCTTCTTTTGGGTTTTCCCCTAAGACAGGGCATGGTGTTGGTTATAGGTTGAATTTGAGACGAGGAACGCAGGGGAAGTTCAGGAGCCCGAGACTGAGAGCGCAGAGAACAAAGAAAAAGAGAGACCACGGGACAGAGAACGTCATGTAGATACAAGGAAATGGAGCTGACCAGCAGAACCCGTGACAATAGGCACGAAACAGAAGACCAGGAGGCCGAGTGGAGGTCGCAACCAGAGAGGAAAATGAAAATTTAAACCATGGAGAGACGAAGCTGCAAAGGCCAAAGGAGAAAATGAGTTGTTGTGTGCCCAGGCACAGACTTAGGAGTGACATTGTGAGGTTGCATATGGGACTGAGAAGGCATACTGCCCATCGCTGTGAAATCTCCCATGTAGAGGATCATCATAAGCGTGCGGCAAGCTACTCGTGAGAGGAGTTTGAAGAGTGACTGTGGTGGAATCATTCCCATGAAGTGATGGATGAGGGGGGGTGAGTCTAAGCCAGCTCCAAGTGGTTGGACGCCTGGCCATATGGCCTCCCCTTGGCCTAAACACGTTATATGCTAGATAGCATCCCATCTGGGGGTTTGAACAAAATATTCTTATAATACTATGATTTTCCATTTTTTTTCTATCGTTCCTTTCTTCACTAGAAATTTGGCAGCTTCAATAGATATCCTCGAAGTGATTTCATTGAATAAAAGTTTCTTGAAGACTGAAATGAAGTCATTATAAACTTCATATAAAAATAAAGGGGTTATATGCCTCCATAACGCCTAATACCAAAAGGTAACAGGGCCCATTTCACATTTTACCCTCTTTTTGATGGTTAAATTTGGGAATTGGTAACAGTGCGTGATAGAAAATATCAAATATGAAGCCATAAAGAATTTATTATCCTTTTTGTAATGTGATAATTGGGAAGCAATTTCGATGGAAATGAGATTACCCCAATCAAAAATAGCTTTCTCTTGGATTAAATACAAAATATATAGAATCATCCGAGATATGGAAGAAGTATTCTCCTCACCTGTTATTCTAGTGAATAACCATGTGATTTCTCAATAAGGGTTTTTAAAGAGTCAACCTAAATTATGGTTATGTCCACTGGTATAGACGATAGATTATCCAGGTACTATGGAAAGAGGTTGATCCCATTGTTATGTTTCTTCAAAAATTCTCTGTAATTTTCACCTTTGAAGGTGAGAGTTGGCTCTGGCATATTTAACATTTTACGAAAAACTTGAGGCGTCAAAGAAATTGGGGGATGTCCCTAGATTTGTATATCCCTTTGATTTGGTATGTATTTCTCAACACACCATGCAACAATTTATTTACAGTTGAAAACCTCTGGAACACAACTGGAAAGAGAAATTCCAGATGTCCAAATCATGTTTTGGTTTCTTTGAGCAGCAGGAGGGGAGGAATAATACCAATATGCTCTCGACCACTAGAAATTTTGATCTTCGCGACCAAAAATATTCAAAGTATCACCATAGAACTGTCGTCAAGATGATGTTGCCATTAAGTTGATAGAATTGTTTCTTCAGTTGAAAGATAGTTACAAATGAGCCTTTTCGAGAGATAAAATATAATTTAATCCCTTTGCAAATGCGGATTAAATGAAAATTTAATAAATATTTCTCGAGACTTTTTCCATTAATAACGATCTTTTCGAAGTCTAAAAAATAGTTGTAAGCATTTAAATAACACATATTGCGCATTGGGAAAAGCAAAGTAATGGCGAGGACGGAGATGAGAGGAGTTCAACATGAAATTTTTGTGAACCCGTGAACCCGCAGTTGGATGAGCTATTCAAATAAGTTAAGTATAGAAGGCAGTCGTTCAAACTCGTTAATGTCAATAGAATGGGACAAATGGGAACCCGACATCCGCGATGAGAATAAAACCTAAGTGAAGGTCAAAGTGTAGAACGCAGAAGTTGAAGTGCAATGTGAACGCTACAAAAAAGGGAAGTTAAATGTTTGAACCCACGTACCCGTGAATTGAAGAAAAATCTAAGTGTTGAGGTGGACTTATGCATAAGTGAATGAACGAAAATGTAAGCGCGACAGTCCATGGATCTGAAGGTCCACAAACTTGAAAATGGATAAGTATAGTAACCAAGAAAGGGAAAAATAAGGGATAAAAGGAAATGAGAAAAATGGAAAGTATAGAAGGGGGGAAAGAAAGGGTGTAAAGAAGTGGGAAAATAGAACAAGGGAAGGGAAAACTGAAAGAATGAAAAGGTTTCAACAACTAGCTCCAACAGTGGGATGATAACCCCTTGTGGGTTGTCAAGAATCCAGAATCTTCATGACTAGATGTTTCTATCCTTTGGGCTATGGAGTCAAATAGTAAGGATGTACAAAATAAATGAAAACTATGTACAAGGAGAAGAGAAAATAACAAGCGAAAAATCTTTTCAAATGTTTCCCATTGACAGAAAACATTAACATTTTCCCCTTCCTTTCTTTGAGCATGTATGAATTAAAACCCAGGATATTTTCAATGATGTACATCCCAATCCAGTGTGCTTCAAACTTTGTGTGCATCAATGGTTTCTCCTTATCTTTGTTCTAGAGTAACACCAATTCTCCCTTTTGAAAATTATTTATTGTCGTGCTCTAATCAAAATATTTCTTAACACTTTGTTTCCTCTGAGAAGTTGTATGCAAAGCTTCGCTTCTTTCTTCTTCCAATTTCAATAATTGATTTAATCTCTTTTGCATAGGAGTATTAGCTTTTGCATCCTCTGTATTAACTGCATAGGTAAAGGCATTTAGTTTTAGGTTGATTGGCATTTTTTCTTCTTTCCCGTAAATGAACATATATGGAGACATCCCAGTACTGTCTTTCGGAGTCATTCTTCTCTCCCATAGAGCGTATGTCAATTTCAAATGCCAATTCTTTTTATTCTGATCAATATTTTTCATTAAAATCTGAATGAGTGTCTTATTGGTAGATTCAGTAATACTATTCCCTGATGGATAATAATTTGATGATTGGCCCATGACGATGCCATATTCTACACAAAATTCTGTAAATTTTGACCTGATAAAAATCGAACAATTTTCATAAATGAACTTTTTTGGAACACAAAATATTAACAATATATTATCTTTAAGAAAATTAATCAATTCTTCAGAGTCATCCTTTTTTAATGACACTACTTTTTCCACTTCATGAAATAATATATAGTAGTGAGGATGTATATATTCCCTTTGCTTGATTTTGGATGTATTGGTTTGATAACATCCAGTCCCCATTGGGAAAATCGTTGTTCTACAGATATGGGTTGTAATGGAATTGCAGATCTTTTCATCTTCCCTGAAAATTGTTGACAAGAGATGCATTTTCTCATTGTAGTATATGATTCCTTGAAAAAGGATGGCCAATAAAATATGGCTCTTATTATTTTATGCAATGTAGCATTGGGCGCAAAATTTCCACCACATATACCTCCATGAAATTATTGTATTAATTCTTGAGCTCTCTTTTAATCAACACACCTCAACAACATACCATAATAATTCCTTCTAAAAAATACATCGACAATCAATACATATTGATTTCATTTCATTTTCAATACTCGTCATTCCTTTAATGGGGTCATGGTGACTAGGAATTGTCCGGACCTTAAGTAAAATACAATATCTTTATACCACTCAGAAACAGACATAGGTTCTCCAACTGAAATCGAAATTACTCCATCCAAAGAATCATTGTTTGCAATGAGCTTGCACAACCCTTTCCCTTTGACTGTGTTTAAAGGATTAATTTCAATGTCATATTCTTGAATCTTCGCTAGCCAATTTACCCATTTCCCTTCTCTCAATTGTTGGTTTAAAAGCTTCTTAACAGGAGATGATGGAACATATGCAATGACATGAGCATTTAATATGTAAGTATGAAAGAGTGCTGCGGATTTTATAAGAGACATGGCTTGTTTCTCGAATTCCAAATACTTTAATTCATAATCATGGAGGGTCTTACTCATGAAAATTATTGGTAGTTTTTTGAGTAAGAACAGATGCCACAACAGTTTCTGTTGCAAATGAATAAATGATGAAGTCTCTCTGGAATTCTGGAATAATGAGTACTATAGTTGTGGTAATTTCCTTTTTTATGTTACTAAAAGCTTCATGTGTATCTTAATTCCATTCTAATCACTAGTCCTTTTTCAATAATGAGTTGATCGGCTTCACAATACTTGCATAATCAGGGACAAATCTTTGTACAAAGTTGATTTTACCAAAAAAAGATTGGACCCCTTTCTTAGATAATGCAGGGTTGAGTTCAGCTATAGCTTTGACCCTCTATGGGTCAATGTCGATTCCTTCTTTGCACACAATATGACCCAACAATTTACCCTCAGTCACAGCGAATAAGCATTTCTTTGTATTCAAAAAAACTCCATATAATCTACATCTTTCAAAGAATTTCCTTAAATGATGAATATGCTCATTTTTTTTCTTTGAATGAACTATCAAATCATCTTTGTAATCCACCTTGAATTTCCCTATAAAACCCTCAAAGGCATGATCCATGGCCCTCTGAAACGTAGCTCCGGCATTCTTTAAACCAAAGGGCATTCGAGCATATGCATATGTCTCCCAAGGCATTATGAATGTTGTATTTTCTTTGTCTTCCTCTGCAACCAAGACTTGATTATACTCTAAAAAACCATCTAACATGGACATGCAAGCTAATCCGGTGACTTGTTGGAGGAGAAATTCCATGTTAGGAAAAGGATAATTATCCTTTACACTTGATTTATTAAGACCCCTAAAATCTACACACATTTGAATCTCCCGAATCTTCTTTCTCACAACCATCAGGTTTGAAATCCAGTCTGAATGTCTGATGGGGTATATTATTCCATTTTTCTTCAAATTTTCCAACTCAATCTTTACCAATGGCTTCAATTCGGGGTCCATCGTCCTTATCTTCTGCTTGACAATATTTTCCCCTTATCTTAATAGGATGATGTGTTGAAATATTGTTTGATCATATGCCTTTAATTAATCATAGCTCCATGCAAAGACATCTATATATTCTTTAAAGAGTGTGACATATTGATCAATTTCCTCGGCCATGCAATCAACTCCCAAGTTGATGTAATTTGGTGAACTATCAGTACCAATATTGACTTTTCTCGTTTCTTGAACTTTGCATACTGATAGCATGATCATATTTTGTGAAAAGAGATTCGGACTAAACACAATTCTCCGGGACATCAATGATATCATTATCTTCATCTTCATTGTCATTTATTAAGAAATTTTCTAGATCTTCATCATTCTCAAATACTTGCAAATACTCCTAATTGTCGGGTACAGAGGGTCTGAATACTCTTTTTACTTGGAAAGATGTTTCACTGTGTACATCATCTAGGTTTGACAGTGAAGCCACCAATGCTAATGAATCTTCTTTCTGATTTTTATCACTTGGAATGAAAGAAATATTAAAAGAACCAAAGGACTCCATCAATTCGTTTACTCTCTTGCAATATAGTTTAAGCTTTAGCTTTTCCTTTTTAATACTATATTTATGAGTAACTTGATTTATCACCAACTCAGTGTCTCCAATCACCATAAAATGTTTTATCTACATTTCTTGTGCAAGGATCATTCCTTGAATCAAATTCTCATATTCCGCCTCATTATTTGTGCATGCAAATTCAAGTCTGATAGCATGTGGGTGCACAATTTTTTATGGGATTTTAAGGACAATTCCAACTCCACTTCCTGAACTTGAGAAAGATTCATCAAATGACATCCTCCAGTATCCACCAAAATGGTTATCTTGATTTTCCATGTCCAAGATAGCATAATTTCTGATGCCAGCATCTATATAATATTCCATTAGCTTGTTATCCTTTTTTTTGAAAGAAAATGGCCTCTTGTCTTCACGAGGAACCTTAATCATTGATTCGTCTTTATCTGGAAACATCATGAAGCTTCCTTCATTCATTATATAACCTTCGATCATGAACGACTAGTCTCTTCTGAGGACAACTCCATATGCAGGAGAAAGATCTACCACTACAATATTGAAAATTGCGATAATATGAGGTGCAGCAGTAATCCAAGAACAAAAATTTGGAAACTGCCTGGAATCAATCGCATGAATGTTTTCACATGTTTCAAATTATCTGATGAAGCTCATACCTAGTGCCTCCATTACTACTAATGGCATGATATTATGTGTCGCTCCAGTATCAACTAGACAGTTATGGGGTGCAACATCATGGTTCTCAATTGAAATATACAAGGGTAGGACTTTGCCTCTCAAATTGATTGCTAATGTGTTTTGACTTTGCTTTGGGCTTGCAACAACGACTTCCATTCTTCCAGCTAGGTCATCCAACAATTTCAAAATATTTTCCCTTTGTTGGGGAATCTTCACCACTTCTGTGAAATGTAGAGTAATTCTTGGCTTACTCATATCATCAACAACGTTATATTTCATTTGGGAAGGGCTCGATATTTGATGTTGATTTTTACCTTCAATGTTATTTGTCATATTTTTATTGGTTCCTTTCTCATTCTTTTCTTTATCTTTTTATTTATTTTTCTCTTTGTCTTTTTCTGAATCATCTTTACTTTTGGAATTATTTAAAAATGCATGTGTTTGGGAAACATTCTCTTGCAATTCAGGATCATCGTCGCCTTCTTCAAATATATACATGGACGTCTCGCATCCATTTGTCTATACAGGTTCAAAAATTTCCTCTAGTAAATAATCATTTTCTTGTTGAGCTATATGTTCAGCTATCTGTTCATTATATGGTTCATCCAGAACCGCTTCATTCAGAACTGGTTTCATGGGAACCCTTTGTCGTTTTTTATTATCAGCGTTTTCAAACCTCGCTCTCTACTCTTGAGGAGGGTTCCTTATTTTTTGTTGGACCGGCATTCTCGGATTGGGTACATAATTATCATTCCTTCTCAATCTGGTTATTTCATTTTACATTTGTTTGATTGTTCTATTCATTTGTGAAATATAAATCCTTTGCTTATTTTATTGGGCTGCAATAGGGCCTATCATTATGTATGGTATGGTTCCCTTGAAAAACCCTCCACCAATGGCCTAATTTTGACTTGGTCGCTACTTTTGCTCTTCATTTCTTCTCAAACTAGAGGCTCCTTGATCATCAATATTTAGATTACCCATATGCCTTTGTAATTTTCCGAGGATAATATCAAGGTCAGCTCTAGTTTCAATCATGATTTCCTCCATTTCGATGGATTTAGTCATTGCTTCCTCTAGGGTATCCATTTGGGATGCTCTGATAGAAAATTTTACATTTGGTGGCATGGAATTTTTATAACAACCAAGTATCACTGGATCATTTGGCCTTTTATATTCAGGGATCTTATTCAGAGTTTTATTGAATCTAAGATTGAAATCTGGTATTCTCTCATTCTTCCTTAAAAAAATCTAAGTGAAATTAGTAAGAAGAGTATGGTATGCGACTGGGGGAGAAAACATAGTCGGGAACATGTTTTCGAGGTCATCGAATGAACAGATTGATTTGGTGGGAAATGTGGTATACCATTCATAGGCTTGGCTCGATAACGTTTGGAGAAAAAACCTTACCATTACATCAACATATTCCACAAGATGAAAGTCAAAAACATCCAGTAAAATATCAACATGTATTTTAGCGTCAATTGTCTCATCCCCAAAAAATTCTTTCAGGGTACCCTTAGGGAGGATTGGGAACTTGTGTTGTTCGCGTCGCAGGTCAAGATGAGAATCTCTTATTCTTATGGGGTTTCTAAATCTTCTCATTACTTCATTTATCCTTTCTTCACGTATTGTTTCCTCCCATCTTTCTTCGTGTGGTTCTTCACGTCTTTCTTCATGTGTTTCTTCACATATTTCTTCTCATCTTTCTTCCCTTTCATCCATGTTTAGAAGTTTCTTCTTTTCGTCGGAAATATATTCTTCACTTTCTAGGGTATGCAGTTTCTTTCTTTTACTCCTAGTGATTAGTCCCTTGTATTCGTCCAATTTAAATTATGGCCTTGTTCTTGTGCTCTTTGAGCTTGCCTCTCGTTTCTTCAGTCTTGTCTTTCATCTCTCCTTTGTCTTCGAAGAATTTATCTTTCTTCTTCTTGAACTAGTGTTTGCCAAGACCTTTCGAATTCTTCTATGGTTCCAGATGTTGTTATTGCAAGATTATATAGTTGATGTATAATACTTTGTTGATTATTTAATCCACTTTCTAACTAGGGTTGGTTAGCCTGAGGCAAAGTCATGTATTTCAAGGATGCTAAACCAGATTCAAATATTTCAATTATTCCCTAGTATGGTCGCCAAAAATGTTGACGCTTGAATCCATTAGGACAGAAATGACAACCTCATGAGGATATGAATCCCCATGCATTTTACAGAGGTGGTACTCCTCTTTGGATTATATTATTCTATAATAACTTTAGATCTAGAAATAATATAGGACCTTGAGATAGCCCACTGTAACACACCCATGGTAGGGGCACCAAAATTTTATTCTCCTTAAGTAATTAAATCCTCCATTCAGGGTCTCTATCACATTTTGCTCATCTAGAGATTTCCAACCATGGTCTCCATGCTCAAATCCGACCTCAGAATTGGCAGATATACCTCTCCCAAGCTCCTCGAGTGTTCATCAGTCGAGGCCACGTGGCTTAAATATGGATCTGACTCAATATGCTTCATCCCGAGTTCTCCAATATCCTGGAGATTCCAGCATTCCTAAATCTATGGTGGAGATCCATCCACCAACCAATCCAATGACTAGGCTTGATCCTCGACTAACTCACAGGCTAGCGGGGAATTCGGTGTTTGACCTTCAGATCTGAATTCCAGGCCTAGCCCCTTCCCTCTGTCTACAATCGCATACGATCATGGGCTATGACCAGACACCAAGACAACAGGCGCCTATTTAGGTGCTTCGAAGCTTTGGGCTCCAGACGTTTTCAACTTATGACACCAAAAATACCCCGAACTGTCGAATTGGTGAATTTTGGGTATGCCACGGGGATCAACGGTCCCCGTTCTCTGTCAAGATCAACGACCCATGATTACTTCGGGCCTCCAGGCTTTGGTGAATTTCAAATCACCTCTCCTCAAGTCTTCCAGAGCACCAAGTCTTTGGACTACGTGATCTTACGCCATGCATTCGCAGAACATCAACGGTTCTGATTTACTTCAGGACTTCGCGCTTCATCGAATTCCAAAGTACTCTCAAATGAAAACCTCTAAAATTCAATCCTTCCAGAGTGTTGGATCTTCTGACATGCACCTTCCTCTATTCAACGGTCATGATGGACTCTGGCGCATTCAGGAGTTCTCCATCCACATGACCCCACTTTCTCCGAAGTGGTTATCCTCTAAAACGAAGGATCCGCTGACACATGTCCTCTTTTGACGGCAACACTGATGAACTCCGGTGCTCTAGATTTCAAGAGTTCTTTCTCTAACCAACTCTACTTTTCTCTCGGAGTGACTTTTCTCTGAAGTGGCAGATCTTCTGCCACGCGTCCTTTTCTAACGGATGGTTGGGATGACTTCGAGAATCCTCGTGCCTTCACACTTCAATTCTACTGGAGTTAGTTAGTGTCATGATGACCACGGCCTAGATCTGACGGTCTAAGGGTTTCCACGTAACCCAAGAGATCTATGGCTCATAACTTCCTTTCAAGGGTCCCTTGGGTCCCATTGCTAGGCCACTCCGAGAAGGACACATGGAAACCCCGTCACTCGACACATGGGCTCCCACAGGATCTTGATGTTAATATTCACGCCCCCATGATCGAACAGTAGTGATGGATCCTAAAGGATCCTTAGATCCATGGTCCACAGTGATTTCGGGTCCCCAACATGATCACTCTTTATCAGAGGGCTCAATCTCCGCAATTAGAAAAGTACTCGCCCAACTCAGTATAATCGTGGTCGTTGATCCTCCATCCTGACGAGATCAATGGTGTTGGTGAATTGTGGGCCATGAACTAGCACGTTCACTAATTTCACCTCCACGCTCCGCAATGATTCCCCACCATCGATCTTCGTTCACAGATCGAAGGTTCACAGCGATTGCGGGGCCCAATCTTCGTAATCTGGGAAGTGGTGACCCGACTCTGTCTAATCGTGGTCATTGATCTTCCATATCCAATGAGATCAACGACGTTGGTTGATTCTGGGTCGTGAGCTAGCACATCCGCTAATTTCACCTCCGCACTCCACAATGATTTCCAACCATCAATCTAATTGAGTGGTTGGTGTTTGATTTGTTAACTCTAGTGGGTCTTTGAGATGCTCTAGCGACTATGATAGGTTTTACTCCCAATGAATGGTTTGCATTCATCTATTTCTCTTGTTACTCAAGGATTTTGGGTAATTTTGACTATCGTTAAGTTTGACATTCCAGACGCTGAACTCCCAAAACTCTGAAACCATTTTGAACTAGCTCCTTTCGGGCTTAGCGCAGGGTTCCTAGAACTAGGTCACATGGGCCTTAAGATGAATCTTCGGTTGTGCACTCTACTCTTAGCCAGGTTTTAGTTAAGTTCGTGGCGCGATTTCAAGGTCTCTCAGAGTACTAGTTTGAAGGAAATGTCTTCCTAGTTTGCAGAACCTTAAGTTCTGAAACTAGGTGGTGTAAACTCGTGAGGTTACCAATACGGTAGCAGTGCCAAGAGGCTTGCTCCGATTCTGGATCTGTGAGGTAGCTCCCTGGGGAAAACACCTTCGAGAGTTAAATTGGAGCACACGGGAAAAGCAGAAGCACAATTCCTCAAGGAAACCAACGTATATACATAATTTAACCTTTTCAATGAAAAACCATTTAAAGATAAGTAAATAATTGCATGCAACTATTAATTCCCAATTCAACACATAAAGTATGGAAACACTTATCAGAACCAGATAACTTGAAGCGACTGCTGGAAAGGGTTCTCATTTCCACCCAACCATAGGCTCAGTCACTCTTAACGGATTTACCACTAGCCACCCCCGACCTAGACCACGATGCTTTTAGATTGAATATATTCTTCCGACTCAGAAATAGATAGGGATGAAGGTTACTCTCCTTCTCTTGTCTCAGTATTTATTTCCTGCGATCAAAACACACTCTTTTCACAATTCTTCCTCGAATCCCATATCTTCCGCTCTCGTCTCTGCACTCTTCTCAAATTTCCTCCCTGACTCCCATGCTTTCCTTTCTTTCCTTTTCCAGCAAGATTGTGTGTGGCCTAAATTCCCAGTCTGTGGTCAAGTCTGGAAGCCTTACAAATGGGCAGTCTGCCCAATCCCCTTATTAACTCTTGAGGAGGTCTTCCCACCTACCATCCTGACTGTAATTCATTCATGGGTTAGAGGGTTGTTTAGATCCTGAGAAATTAAATCTATCAAAGTACTAGTTCGATGGAGGTTAACACAACCATTCATGGTTGCCTCCACCATATTTTCATAGCATTTGTGGTCTCTCTTAGCACATCCCCTTTCAAGAAGTCATGCAACACATATCCATTTTCTATTAAAATAATAGAATTTACATTCATCGACCTTTTATACAAAGTTCCATCAAATCAAACATCCACACCTTTGAGTTTTCCATAGTTTCTTGGATAATATAGTTATATTTACAAACTCGGGGAAACAGGGTGTTACAATTTCCTCCCCCTTAAAGGATCATCGTCCTCGATGTTTTATCTATCAACATGTTATGTATATACATAAGTAAACAAAATCAGATATGCATGTCTCATGGAATCCTCCATTTCCGACGTAGCCTCATCTGGGCCAAAGTGTTTCCACTACACCTTGACCTATGCAATGGTTCAGTTCTTGAGTGAGGTTTCCTTCCTGTCTAGTATGCATTGAGGTTCTGGCAAAAATTATCCCTCCGGCTCCACCTGGATCACAGACCATTCAATTATATGATTAGAATCATGTATATATTTCTTCAATAATGAAACATGGAAAACATTATGTGCATTTACTGTGGGAGGGAGTGCTAGCCTATAGGCTATAGGTCCCACTCTATCTAAGACTTCAAAGGGTCCACAATACTGAGGTGCCATCTTGGCACAAGCTCCCATTCTCAAGGAACTCTTCCTGGGTCTAACTCTAAGATAGACATGGTCTCGTGTCTTGAACTCTCTAGGGGTTCTCTTTTGGTCGGTGTAGCTCTTCTGTCTATCCTGAGCAATTTTCAGATTTTGTTTTATCTGGATCACTTGTTGCTCCATTTCTTTCAGCATATCCGGTCTGATTGAAATTATATCCACTGTATTACTCCATCTGATGGTAATTTCGCATTGTCTACCATAGAGGGATTCAAACGGGCTCATATTTAGTGACTCTTGATAGCCATTGTTGTAGGCAAATTTCACCAATGGCAGGTAGTCTTCCCACTTCTTAGGTTGATGCATTACATGCATCCTTAACATGTCTTCTAATATTTGTTTTACTCTTTTTGTTTGTCCATCATTTTGGGGGTGATAGTTTGTGCAAAACAATAGTTTAGTCTCAAGACCAACCATCAAGGATTTCCAAAAGATTGAAGTGAATTTTGTGTCTTTGTCGGATATAATCTCTCTAGGCATGCCATGTAGTCTGAATATCTCCTTCATGAAGATGTTGGCAATATATATTTCCTTGCAAGTCGACTTGACAAGAACGAAGTGAGCAGACTTACTCAATTTGTCCACCACTACCATGATGGCATCATTCTACTTAGTCGATCTTGGTAATCCAGTGATGAAATCCATGGAAATGGTTTCCCATTTCCATTCTGGAATTGGTAGAGGTTGTAACAACCATGTCGGGTGCTGGTGTTCTGCCTTAACTTGTTGGCATTCTAGGCACTTAGCTAGATAGACGACTATGTCCTTTTTCATTCCAGGCCAATAGAATTGTGTCCTAATGGTTGTGATCATTTTCTGATATCTTGGGTGACCAGTATATGGTATCTTTTGTAGTTCATCCATTATGAACCTCTTCAACTCATCACAACTTCGAATATACAATATGTTTATGTAGGTCAGTGGGCCTTCATCGAGCATCTAATAACCTTCATAATTTATCCCTGTAGTCTCTTGACTTAGGTATGAGGTCACGGTCTTGAAGAATGCATCTGTTTCTTGTGCATTCCTGATTCTTTCTCTGACATATGTTTCACAGGTGCTTACTGTTTCCAGGTGAATCATTTTCACACTTCTGCTAAGGGCATGATCTTACAAAGTCAAACTCACTAAGGAGAGCCATCAACTTAGCTTGTCTAGCATTGAGTTTTGGTTGATCAAACAGGTGCCTCAACCCACAGTGGTCTGTCATAAGTACAAATCTCCTACCCAGGAGGTAATGCCTCCACATTTTTAAATCATGCACTATGGAAGCCAACTCTAGATCATGGGTCACATAATTGATTTCATGCTCATTCAGATTCATGTACGCGTAGAAAATTACACGTCCCTCTTGCATAAGGACTCCTCTGATTCCTTCCTTGCAAGAATCTGTACACACGAGGAAGTCATTATCAGGGTCTACAATCTTCATCATGGGTGCATGGGTCAGGAGGTATTTTAGTTCCTGAAATATTTCTTCACATTTTGATGTCCAAGTGAATTTAACCCCCTTCTTATGGAGGGTAGTGATTGGACAACCAATCTTGGAAAATTCCTTTATGAACCTTCTACAATATCCTACTAAGCCCATAAAGGATCTTATATCAGATACATCTTTTGGGTTAGTCCATTCAATAATAGATCTCATCTTGTCAGGGTATACTGCTACCCCTTCTTAAGAAATGACATGGCCCAAGTAATGCACTTGCTTCTGTAAAAATTCACACTTGTTAATTTTAGCGTAGAGTTGGTGTTCTCTTAGTACTTGAAGTACAAGTCTAAGATATTCTTCATGCTCTTCTTTGTTCTTGGAGTAGATTAATATATCATCAATGAAAACCAATACAAATCTATCTAGGAGTATGTTGAGTACATTGTTCATCAAGCACATAAAAGTGGCGGGGGAATTGGTTGGTCCAAATGGCACCACCACAAATTCATAGTGACCGTACCTTGTCCTGAAGGCCATTTTGTGGATGTCTTCATCCTTTATTTGGACTTGATGCTATCCAGACCTCAAATCAATCTTTGAGAAAATGGAAGAACCCCCTAATTGGTCGAACAAGTCATTGATTCTTGGTAACGGGTACTTGTTCTTTATGGTTGTCTTATTGAGTTGTCTGTAATCTATGCACAGTCAGAGCGTGCCATCTTTCTTTTTCAAAAAAAAGGTTGGTGCTCCCCATGGAGACAAACTGGACCGGATGTAACATGTGTCCATCATTTCTTTTAGCTGTAGATTGAGCTCAACTATCTCAGGTGTACTCATCCTATAGGGTGTCCTAGACACTGGCACTGCTCCTGGTGCAAGTTCTATCGAGAATTCAATGTCTCTTCTCAGAGGTAGACTCGGTACCTCTTCTGGAAACACGTCTCTATACTCTATTAATATGGGGTGGTCCTCTAGGTTCGGTTTTTCATCCTCAAAAAATTCCAACACCTATATTTCATATAGAGGACATCCCTTTTGGCAATACTTTTTCATTTGAAGGGTTGATATTTGTCTCACTGAGACAGGTTTCTAAATCCCTTGGAGGGTCATCTTTCCCCCTTCTTCATTTACACATTCTATTTTTTTATGGTAATAGTCCAAATTAGTCTTATAAGAATCCAATCAACAAGTCATAAGATCATAGGGGAAGTATGTTAAGGGTCGCTTGGGTGGAAACCATCCATGATGAATTGGCAAGCTGGTAATACCTTTGTTACTTTTCTCTTAGTTCCAGTGGCTAGTTGTACCAACCATGGCTTAATATGTCTAATTGGCTGTAGTTTACACTTATCAACAGTCTGAGGGGCCATATAACTCAAATTAGAACCAAGGTCAATTAAAATAGAAACTAGACGTTTGGCGATCATACCTTTCATCTCCACCATTGAAGCTTGGTGGTCAGCTTGTTTATTATCCAAAGCCGCATAAATCCATGGCATGATCCTAGCCACATCATTGACTGTGGTAGCTTCATGGATGTTGTAAATTCTCCTATTGTTTTGTTGTCGATGTGGGTAGTCCCTCAACAGATGTTCTTCTTTGCAACCCCAACATTTCAAGGGTTCCCTCTTTGGGTTATCAGTCTTTCCTGGGACTGATATAAAGGTTTATTTCCACTCTGGGAGGGGAAATTATGCTGGTACACACTTCAGGTAGGAAGGATTATCGTTGAATCCTTCTTATAGTTATTAAACCTTGAGGATTTAAATCCCTTCTTCTTGAACCCCGAACTACTCTTCTTCTTCCAGTCCTCGTGAGGTTCTGTCTGACGTCTAAATTGTTCATAACAATACCTTGCCTTTCGGATAGTGTCTTCTAAGGTCTTTGGCTCATCAAACTCCATCTTGTTCTGGTAGGTCTGAGGTAACCCATTGATAAATCGTTGGACTTTTACCTTTTCATAATTTATGTAGGACGCATACCTCAGCAGCCCAAGGAATTTATTGATATATTCCTCTATGTTGTGTTGTCCCGGTTTGAGTTCATAGAAATCCTTAGTCTTCTCGTCGAAGTATTTCTCTGACAGATACTTCTTCTTGAAGTGTTTCTCAAATTTTTTCCATGATAATTCCTTTTCATGGATTATTTTCACATTCTTAAGATCTTCCCACCAAATCGAAGCCTTTCCATTCAGGTTGAAGATGGTTATTCGAGCCTTCAAGTTTTCAGAATAGTCATGAACTCTAAAGTACTTCTTTAAACCAAGTATCCAAGCTTCTAGCTCTTCCCCCTTCTCAATATCTCCATTGAAAGAGGGTGTTTTGGCTTTCTTTAACTCTTCAGGGTCGTGACTTTTGGAATGCTTTCGCTTATTTCCTTTCTTTTGAGAATGTGAGCTAGTTTTTCTACTAGAAGATCCATCGGAGTTGCTTGTTCCCTTTCCAGAGGACTCTCCCGATGAGCATCCCTTGCCTCCAGGTTGGGCCTTCCTTGAGGTACTTCTCCCTGTGTGGCCACTTATGGGACCACGTTTTTGTATTTCAGGTGGACTTTGACTTCTCTCTGTATATCGTCGGTCCACATGGTTGGTTGCAGGTCCATGTTGTAGTTGCCTTTGTATATCGAATAATCTCTGCAACAATATTGCATTGATTTCTGTTTGTTTCTCTTGCTCCTTTATCAATCTCTTGTTGTCTGCCTTGCAACTCTATAATTCGGACATAAGGCTCCTTACAGTTTCAGCTAGATCTAGAGGGGTCTCCACCACCCTCCTCTCGTCAGACTCTTCGTCTCTATTGTGGGAGCCCTCCCCCACTTCATGGTGCATTGCCATCCTTTATGCTTGTGATTTCCCATGATTCACTGACTATTGGAGTGATGAAAAAACACTTATTGTTAGCCAACAGTCTATTATTTTATGAACAACATACAATTCAAATTTCTTAAATACACACACAGAGTAGAAAGTTTTATTCTTTCCATCAATAAAAGTTTAAACATAATCTTTATGGAAGTAGTAAGATAAGGTGTCACCCTTAAAATTTACTTTAAACATGATTTTTAAATTACGCATCCCTGAGCCCAAGCAGGCCAAGTGTTATAACCATGCTCTAATACCAATTTGTAACACACTCATGGTAGGGGCACCAAAATTTCATTCTCCTTAAGTAATAAAAACTTCCATTCGGGGTCTCTATCACATTCTGCTCGTCTAGAGATTTCCAACCATGGTCTCCATGCTCAACACTGAGCTTAGAACTGGCATATATACCTCTCCCAAGCTCCTCGAGTGTTCATTGGTTGGGGCCATATGGATTAAATATGGATCTGACTCAATATGCTTCATCCCGAGTTCTTCGATATCCCGTAGCTTCCAGCATTCCTAAATCTATGGCGGAGATCCATCCACCAACCAATCCAACGATTGGGCTTAATCCTCAGCTAACTCACAGGCTAGCGGGGAACTCGGCATTGTACCTTCATATCTGAATTCCAAGCCTAGCCCCTTCCCTCTATCTACAATTGCATATGACCTCGGGCTATGACCAGATTCCAAGACAGCAGGCGCCTATTTCGGTGCTTCATAGATTCGGACTCCGAACGTTTTCAACTTATGACACCACAAATCTACCAAACTGTCAAATCGGTGAATTTTGGGTATGCCACGGGGATCAGAAGTCCCCATTCTATGTCAAGATCAACAACCCATGATTAATTCGGGACTCCGGGCTTCGACGAATTCCAAAGCACCTCTCCTCAAGTCTTCCAAAGAGCCAAGTCTCTGGACTGTGTGATCTTATGCCATGCGTCCACAGAACATCAATGGTTCTAATTTACTCCGGGACTTTTCACTTCGATGAATTCCAAATTACTCATAAACGCAAACCTTCAAAGTGAAATCCTTCCGAAGTGTCGAATCTTCTGACACTCGCCCTCCTCTATTCAACAGTCACGATGGACTCCAACGCTTCGGCCTTCAGGAGTTCTCCATCCATGCAACCCCACTTTCTCTGAAGTGGTTATCCTATGAAACGAAGGATCTACTGACACATGAGCTCTACTGACGAACGTCTCTGATGAACTCCAGTGCTCCGGCCTTCAGGAGTTATTTCTCTAACGAACTTTGCTTTTCTCCCGGAGTGACTTTTCTCCGAAGTGGCAGATCTTCTGCCATGCATCCTTTTCCAACGAACGGTAGGGATGACTTAGAGACTCTTGCCTTCGGGAATCCTCATGCCTTCGCACTTCTATTCTCCTGGATTCGGTCAGCTTCAGGCTGACCACAGCCTAGATCTGACAGTCCAAGGGTATCCATGTAACCCCAGATATCTACGACTCGTAACTTCCGCTCAAGCGTCCCTTGGGTCCCGTATTAGGCCACTCCGAGAGGGACACCGGGCAACCCTGTCACTCGACACGTGGGCTCCCACATTATCTCAACATTAATACTCACGTCCCCATGATCGAATGGTAGTGAGGTATCCAAAAGAATCCTTAGATCCATGGTCCACAGTGATTGTAGGGCCCCAACGTGCTCGCTCTTTATCGAAGGGCTCAATCTCCGCAATCAGAAAAGTACTCACCCAAATTGGTCTAATCATGCTCATTGATCCTCCATCCCGACAAGATCAACATTTTTGGTGAATTGCGGGTTGTGAACTAGCACGTCCTCTAATTTCACCTACGCGCTCCGCAATGATTCCCCACCATCGATCTTTGTTCACAGATCGACTGTTCACAGCGATTATGGGACCCAATCTCTGCAATCTAGGAAGTGTCTGCCCAACTCTGTCTAATCATGGTCGTTGATCTTCCATCTCCATCGAGATCAACGATGTTGGTTGATTGTGGGTCGTGAACTAGCACGTCTGCTAATTTCACCTCCGCACTCCGCAATGATTTCCAACCATCGATCTAATCGAGCGGTTGGTGTTTGATTTGTTAAATCTAGTGGGTCTTTGAGTCGTTCTGATGACTGAGATAGTTTTTCCTCCCAATGAACGGTTCACATTCATCTATGTCTTTTGTTACTCACGTAATTCGGGTAATTTTGACTATCGTGAAGTTTGACATTCTAGATGTCGAACTCTCAAAACTCTGAAAACATTTTGAACTAGCTTCCTTTCGGGCTTAGCACAGGGTTCCTAGACCCGGGTCACATGGGCCTTCAGATGACTCTTGGGTTGTGCACTCTAATCTTAGCTAGGTTTTAGTTAATGTCGTGGCGAGAGTTCAAGGTCTCTCAGACTATTGGTTTGAAGGAAACGTCTTCCTAGTTCGCAGAACCTTAAATTCTAAAACTAGGTGGTGCAAACTCATGAGGTTACTGATATGATAGCAATGCCAAGAGGCTTGCTTCGATTCTGGAGCTGTGAGGTAGGTCCCTGGGAAAAACACCTTCGAGAGTTAAACTGGATCATACGGGAAAAGCAGAAGCACAAATCCTCAAGGAAACTAACATACATACATAATTTAACCTTTTCAATGCAAACCATTTACAGATAAGTAAATACATGCATGCAACTATTAATTCCCAATTCAATGCATAAAGTATGGAAACACTTGTCTAAACCAGATAATGTGAAGCAACTACTAGAAAGGGTTCCCATTTCCACCCAACTATAGGCTCAGTCACTCCTAATGGATTTACCACTAGCCACCCCTGAGCTAGACCACGATGCTTTTAGATTGAATATCTTCTTTCGGCTCAAAAATAAATAGGGACGAAAGTTACTCTCCTTCTCTCGTCTTAGTCTCTATTTCCTGCTATCAGAACACACTCTTTTCACAATTATTCCTCGAATCCCAAAGCTTCCACTCTCGTCTCTGCACTCTTCGTAGATTTCCTCCCTGACCCCCACGCTTTCCTTTCTTGCCTTTTCTAGCAAGATTGTGTGTGGCCCAAATTCTCAGTCCGTGGTTAGGTTTGGAAGCCTTACATATGGTCGGTATGCCCCATCCCCTCATTAACTATTGAGGA
>ML809294.1:74976-85966 GCA_009831015.1 Picea engelmannii | reverse complement strand
AGTCAATACCTTCCAAATACCCTTCTGCTACCATTCATGCTATGCACCTTTCATCTTTTACTATGTTTGATTTTATAAAAGGAAATTTATCTAACACTGCATCTTTATCCATGATGATTATGTGGGAATTAAGATCCCACATTTTGCATCCCTTAACATCATCACCATATCAAAGATCTACCTGTTTGATTTGTGCCCTACTTATAATGTTGATAACAAAATAAGAATCACAACCAAATAATTTTACATTTGAGTAATTACTAGATGACATGTCTATACCTCTTCTGGAATCTTCCAGTCTTGTGCAATCGATGGTGACTAAGTTACTAGATAGAACAACTTCTTCCGTCCATGAGTATTGTTGTAACTTGGAATTACTGAACATGCCTATTCGATCCCATATTCCTTGAAATACTTTCCAAGTTCCATGGATATGATCCTACCTTCATCATATATTCTCAAACACTTGATTGACCTGCCAACACATCAACCTTTCTACAAACCCACCTTTCTAACCTGGATGCACTGCTCCACCTTGGAATTTGAATTCAAACAACTTTGAACAAATCCATCCAAACCAACCCAAGTAAGCCTTCATCGCTTACCTCCAGGATAATTTACAATGGATTTCACCAAGCCTTTTATAGGCTTCATTACATGCAATCCATGGTCATAATACCACAGACTACACAAAAAACATGGACCCGAAAAACCATGTGCTTTGACCTAAAAAAATGGATTTAACTCATGAACTCTTTTACCGAGTCAAGGTTAACCCAACATACATGCTCCACCACATATTCAATATACATAAATCTATGTTTGAAATTTTCATAGGTGACCTGATAAACTAGGGGTACACATGCCTATCCAGGTCTTACATACGTATGCCCATTTACATGCAATCAATAATTTATTTATTTATTTTTTATTTCACAGTGACTCAACCATAATCACCCTACAAATTATATGTGAACACATGTGTGGTGAGACACAATAGGCAGATACAAATTCATCAACCGTATATGAACTTGAAGTTGTTACAGCTGAATTTGCTTCTATTTTGGAGACCTCTTTGGATGTTTGTTGTTTTTTCCAATAATCCCTATTGAGATGCCCAGATTTTACACAAAACCAACATTTCCCCTTATCCTTACTGTCTTTTGACTTAGACTTGGTTGTACCTTTATGATGTTCCCCTCCTTCTGTAGATCGACCTCTAACCACCATTGCTTTTGTTGTTGAGGTTTCTTTACTAGATTTTATCCTCATTTCCTCAGACAACATAGCTCCCACAACAATGTCATAATCAATGGAATCTGTTGAGCTGAACCAAATAGATGTAATCATATGATCCCAATACTCGAGAAATGAACATAGTAGAGTAACTTCCTTGTCCTCATCTTTGTACTTTACTTCCATACTAGATAATTGACAAATCAGAGTATTGAAAAAATTTAAGTAATCAAAAATTTTTGTACCTTCTGTCATTCGTAGGCTATACAACTGCCTCTTCAAGAAGATTATGTTCATCAAGGAATTTTTCATATACTGAATCTCTAGTATATTACAAAAACATGCTTTTGTCTCCTCTCCAACGATGTTAAAAAAGAATTCACCTTCTAGACAAAAACAAATGGTGTTGATAGCTCTTCCATCTAGATATTCCCAGTCCTCGTCTGTCATCTTTGTTGGTTTCTTTGACTTGCCCAGCAAAGATTTTTTCAATCCTTGTTGTACAAGTAGATATTGTATCTTGAGCTTCCAGAACTCAAAGTTATTCTCGCCACTGAAATTATCCACGTCAAACTTAAAACTCTTCACTTTTTCCATTAGCACAAACCAAAACACCCAAACTAAGATTATAATACCAAATCTTCTTAATATGAAGGAATAATGGTATTTGAAGGTTGAACCCCAAAATATTTAATAAAATATTTTAAAAAAAATATTTAATAAATATTTTATACATAAAAATATTTCCCAAACATAAAAGGGTCGACCTCACCTTTTGTTAAAACACCCTCTCACTTTCTTTAACAAGTGTTGCATGGCAGTGTAGTCCCTGCCAGGTTGGAATGGGAATAAATGCACTGCTACGACGAGACCGAGCACAAACATGTGGGAAGAAGATTGAATTACATGTGGTATCCATGTAGAGGATGACTTGTGGCAATGTGTCATAGGCCAGCCACAAGACATTTGGCTTGTAGATGACCCCCAAGGTTAATATGCGAACGAGGCAGTTTTTTCCTCGGGTGTGTATAGTTCAAACATGGGACTTAGAAAATTTATGTTTCAATGACTTGAAATAAAGGTTCCTAGAAAAAATGAATAGGAAACACACACATTAAACATTCAAATATAATAAACACAATTTCTTGACATCCAACATAGTTGAAGGAATTTGTTTTTAGCATTTTTGAATTAGTTTTCTTTGAAATTTATCAAAAAATAATAATGCCTTGAAACAAAGGTTCCTAGAAAAAAGGACCAAGAATCACACACATTAAACATTAAAATACAATAAACACAATTTCCCGACATCCAACATAGTTGAAGGAAAAAAAAAATTGCATTCCCGAATTAGTTTTCTTTGAAATTTATCAAAAATTAATAATGTCTCTTACATATTTCTGAAATCTGTTCCATATTTATGGAAATTTAAATGCGTTTGTCATATAGATTGGGATTGGGGCTCCCACGGACCATAAAATAAATAAGTACAAGAAATAGGACTGTAGAAAGAAGATGTGTGTGGCGGTAGAGAGGAAGACCTGAAAAGAAGAAATTGGAAGTTATGAGTCTTTGGTTAGAGATTTCTATTTAAAGAGGTAGAATAAATGGATTGATAAAGAAAACAATATGTAATCAATATAGACTTACTATGAAGCTGATGCGGTTTTTTTTATGTCATCGACGACCACTAGAATCGTGCCAATCGGTTGTTTCCCTTCGTCGATGCGCTTGTCCATTCTCCATTGGAACCATTCTTCAATGTATCTTCTCATGGGGGCCACATTGATTTCATCCTATATTTCTATGTCGAAAACATTGTTCTCTAATTTCCTTAGATCCATAGAAATACTATGCAGAGCCTTTTCAATTTCTTCATTGTGTGTCGAATAGTCCACTAGCCAGTTCTCAACCTCATCTACACCATATTCAAGGATGCCATAAATTTTTTCAAAGACAACCCCTTTAAAATATCAAGTTGTTCATCGAAGGCTTATTTGGTCAAGGACAAGGATTTGAGGATTAAGTTTGAGTCTTGAACCTCGTTGGTACTTCTGGCTAAGTCTATTTGGGTCAATTTTATGAATAATTCTTCTTTTTCTGATATGGTTTGTTCACATGATTCGACAATGAGTTGCAAGTTCTTAACTTTCTTTTGGCAACACGCTTTTAATTTTTTGATCCGCTTTGAGGAGGGGAGATCCTCTTGTCTTCTTTTTAGATCCGAGTTGTTGATGGCATGGTTGGAAAAAGGGGTCACCATTTGTTCATAGAAAAGTTCTTCAGTTTTTAAATTCATCTGCAAATGTCCATGCAAATCATTTTCCCTCTTTCGAAAGGAAGCTATATTTTGTGATGTTTCCTAGGCTTCAATAATTAGCTGAATTATTTTCTTTATGTTCTTCTCTACAAAGTATCTACACGATGTGAGGATGCTGGAGGATCCTTTTAACTTGGATGTCGGGGTAGCAGGCACAGTTTTTTCTAAAGGACTGGAAAACTCTGGGGTAGCAATGAAAGCCTCCTCCAATTCCTTGACTCAGTCGTTCAGTCTGGCATTCTTCGCTTCAATTCCTCCAATGGAATCATCAAGAGAATCACTGATTACGCGGTGAAATCGGGAGATTTTGGACGGCCTCATTTTCCTAAATTTAATCTTTGTACGAGATTTTCCTTTCTTATTTGTTACATCTCTCTTTTCAATGATTAAATTTTTAGATTGGATGTCAAAAATAGTTCTCTGGAATACGAAGGATTCATCTTCATCAAAAATGTCGGTCTCAACTATTTCCATTGTGGAACTATGGTGCATCACGTCCGCAGATGGGTGAAATTTGTGCATGTGCTCAATTTTAGTTTCAAGATGCATGTGCTCAGTTTCAATTTTGGGTTCTTCTGCCTGCCCTACAATGTTTTTTCTCTTCTTCGTCAGGGGAAGCTTGTGAGAACTATCAATTTTTGCGCTAGGAGGATTCTTATCTCCTCCTCCATTTGAATATTTCTAGGTTGCTTTCTTACTGGGGTGGGTCATTGAAGAGATGCTATGTGATGTCATGCTCTTAGGAGTGCTGGCCAGGGACTGGAAACTCTTCTCACCGGATACTTTTCCCTATTTTCTGTACAATTCAATCATGCTTTGCAATGTCTTTATGTCGCAATCGTTAGAAGAAGGAGTGTTGTCATCACTGTCTCTATCTTTGGTCAGGAGTATATGGATAAAAGAGATGATAAATACAAATGATAGTAAATGTTCTCGAAAAATCCCATTAGGGTCGAACCCTTTTAGCCTTTCAACATATGTTAGGTTCAATTTCTTGAAATGTCCTGGGAATTCGTCAATCTTGTTGACGTTTCTGCAAACAAAGTTGTTGACTTTCCAGGGCAGAGGGAGGAACTATTTGTTTCTCTTGTCATGGAAAAAATGCAACCAGTGGTTGTATTTCCTTGCTATTTCTGTAACAAACATCTTTTCCATGATGTGGCATGGAAGGAAAGCATGATTTTCCTTGGAGCTAAAGACCATTAGTACACTGTGATTTTCCTTTTGTTCAAGTGTCCCATTCCTGTCCAAAAACATGGTGGCTTGGCTAGGCATCCGTGGAGCATCCTTTCCTAACAATAAATTCTTGAAAACTGAGACAAAGTCATTAAAAGCCTCATAAAAACAATGGGAGGCCTTATGCCTCCACAAGGCCCAGTACCTGAATGTTACTGGTTCGAATTCATAGTTTATTTTCATGGACAGAGAGTTTTGGAAATGGACAACAATGCACTATTGCAAAAATCAAGTAGGATGACATATAAAATTTATTCGATTCTTTGAATCGTGACAGCTGGGAATAGATTTCAATGGAAATTAGCTTCCCCCAATCAAAAATGAATTGTTCCTTGACTGTGAAGTACAAAATATAAAGAACTATACGGGAAATGCCTGCCGTGGATTCCTTTCCTGTTATTCTTGTAAACAACCAATCAATTTCCCGAAATGGATTTCTAAAGGAACTGACCTACAACTTTGTGATATCTTTAGGAACTTTTGTTGGGTCTTCAAGGAACTCGGGTAAGAGGTCCAACCCATTATCATGTTTTTCTAGGAACTGCTTGTAGTCTTGTCGTCTGAAGGTCAATGCTGGCTCTGACAATATTAACATCTCGCAGAAGACCTGAGGTGAAAAAGGAATAGGAGAATGGTCATGCAGTGGAATAATTATTTGGCTTGAAATATATTTTTTGGCACACCAAGAGACCACCTCCTTATAGTAAAAAACCTTAGGGATGTAGCCTGCACGAGTGATTCCAGAGGTCCGAATCACTTTGTTCTGGGCAGAACAGGATGAATAGTAAGAGTATGACGTTAACCACTGGAATTTTTGGTCCTCACGTCCAAATATATTCACTATATCTCCACATAACTGTTGTCGAGTTGTTTCCATAAGTTTACAAGAATGTTTATTTGCTCCAGATGATGTTTGAAATGAAGATTTGGAAGGGATAATATAACCTTGCACAAATATTGGTCCAAATGCGTGTGAATGGGAGATCTCATTGAGACATTATCTCATTAATGACAATTTTGATGGATGTTGCATGATGCATTGTTATCATTAAAGACTAGTAATTTCATACATAGAAGTGCGAACATGGAAGATAGATCAATGAGAAATTAGGGATTGGATATTTCCTGAACAGGCCAACGCAATGACCCTTGTTTGAGATGAACAATCAGAAGGGATAATATAACTCTTTGCATATCTTGGTTTAGTGCATATTAATGGGAGATATCCTCGAGCATTTCACTCATTAATGACAATGTTGATGGTTCCTGCATGGTGAGCTGTTAGCATGAAAGGTTATTGATTTCATATTAATAAATAAGTACGAAGGTCGTGGGGATGAGAAAGAGAAATTAATGAGTGTCTAATTATTGAAAATGGTCGGGCATGCTTCAAAATAGGGTTACAATGTACAACCGTTGGAAGTGAGGGCCTGAGGGTCAAATTGTATGTCTCAAAATTTTTTGAGTGAAAAACGCATAACACGGAAGAGGGAGTGATGGGACAATGTAGAGGGAAATTTGTATATTGCAAAAGTCTGGGTAATGTTTTTAGGACACAGAATAATGGACGTGAAAATGTGAGCTCGCCTATTTGGAAACCCACAATCGAAAAAGTGGCTCAAGTATGGAATAGAGAAACAGTTGGGCGAATTCATTTTCGCTAATATATTGAAACTTGTAATATATATCCCATTGCATGGCAAGATATATTTTCTCCATGTCTCTGGGAAGAAAAGACAAAGTAAGAGAAGATAAATTAATTTAAATTTGAGGAGTCTAGCTTCATTTAAATTTCACTATCTCGTCGATGTTTTTTTCTTTTTAATGACGTTATGTATGGTTGTTGCATGATGAACTATTAGCATTAAACCTTGGTCGGGCATAGTAAACAGTGACTAAGAATTGGATATTTCATGAACCCACCAACCCGAGGAAGCACGAAAGATATTCCATGAAATGGGCAAGTATGGAAAGTAGTTGGACGGACTTCGAAATTAGGGTGACAATGGTTCCCCAGGAGATGTGACTTCCTGAGGGTCAAATTGTATGTCTCGAAACTTGAGTGAAAAATGTGTACCATGGAAGAGGGGATGATATGGGAGTCTGAAGGTCAATTTGTATATGAAATAAGTGTGGGAGATATCTTCACGCGTTTCTCTCATTAATGACATGTTTAAGGTTCATGCATGGTGAAGTGCTAGCATTAAAGCTTGCCAATTTCATATTCAAAGAAAAGTAGGAAGGTACCGGGGACAGGGAAAAACAATTAAGGAATGGATAACTATCGAAAGCAGTTGGTGATGCTTCAAAATAGGGCTAGAAGATACAACCAGCAGAGGTGAGGGTCCGAGGGTCAAATTTTATCTCTCAGGAGTGTTGACCGCATAACGTGTAACACAGAAGAGGGAATGATGGTGCATTCCCATGAACAAATTGTATATCGCAGAACTCCAAGTACTATTTTCTAGTCGCAGAACATTGGAAAAACAATCCTGAGCCCACCATTCCAGGAACCCGCAATCGAAAAAGTGTCTAAGTATGGAACAGGGAAACAGTAGGCCGAACTCGATACACAGTAAATGTACAACTCCATGGAGATACAACCAACTTGGGGATAAGTATTGAAAGGAATGGTGGATGGTTGGGCTCGTGACAAGGCATTCCAGCAGACAAATTGTATATTGCAGAACTCCGGGCACTGTTTTCAACTCATGGAAGATTTGAAACAAAATTTTGAGGGCATTAATCCAGGAACCCACAATCGAAAAAATGTCCAAGTATGGAATAGGGAAACACTAGCCCAGACTTGTTTTCTCTAATATATTGAAATTTGTAATAGCTTTCCCATTACTTGGAAAGATCTTCTCTACATGTTTCTGGACAAGTTCTGTAGGGATGGTTAGTCCTCGAGGCTTTTTCTTATTAATGACGATCTTTACAGTTGTTGCACGATGGCATCTTAGCATTAAACCTTTGGTGTTTCATATTTGAAAAGAAGTACAAGGATGGCCGGAACAGGAAATAATGACTAGGAATTGGAGATTTCGTGAACCTACCAATGCGAGGATCCAAAATAGGGTGACAAGGTCTCCCGAGAAGACGTGAGGCCCCAATGGTAAAATTGTAGTGCTCAGAACACTTGAATGCATAATGTGTAACATGGAAGAGGGGATGATGTCAGAGTCCGACAGTCAATTTGTATATGGCAGAGGTCCAGGTGCCAATTGTTTCATACCAGTGTGTTCAGTTGTCACTAGTAAGACCATAATCAATGTATTTTGGGAAGGGAGAGAAGTTAGTGGGGATGGAAGGTAGAAAAAGATACTTTGAAACATTTGTGAACCTTGGTAGAGCGAATCTTGCGAGTTTGAGGAGTCCGCGGTGGAATTGTAGATCACAAAAGTTTTGAGTGCAAGATGTATATCACAGAACAAGAAGCAGCAGAGTTTGAAAGGGCCAAGCCAACAATCGCAACCATAAAATTGGCTAAGTATGGAAAGGAACAACGGTCAATCGGATTTGTCATGTGATGATATAGATGGAAATGAAGATATGTCAGCCCGCCAACCCCGGAACCCGCGATCATAGAAAGGTGACTAAGTATATAACCATAAAGCGATAATAAACAAGAAGAAGAAAAAGGAAAAAGGGCTAAGTATCTCAAAGAACAACATCTATTTTTCATCTATTAATGCCAATATTTTTGAACCCCTCGCCAGTTCTCACTAGTAAAAGCATAAGTTGTAGATCACGAAAATGCTTTGGGTGCAAGATGTATATGAAGGAACATGGGACATAAGTGTTGGATACCCCAAACCTGGGACCCGGTGGTTAGATAATTGGCTAAGTGTTGAAGGGACCACGGTCAATCAGGCTCATGGTGTGAAGATATAGATAAAGATAAGCATCTGCCAATCCACGAATCCAGGAGACCGTGATCATAGAGATGCGACTAAGTATTGAACCAAAAAGTGATAATAGAGGGGGAGAAAATAGGGAAAATTTAAAGAGAAAGTGTTTATATTTATTCCAATAGTATTAATGTTAATATATATTAATACATTATTTCTAGTCCAAATGTAAATCATCTTCCAATTTGCAGGATGTTGTTCGGTTCTCAAATTTCGTTGAAACCCATAAGTAATAGAAAGAAAGAAAAAAAAAATTAAAAATAATGTATATATATATATATATATATATATATATATATACATATGACACAACATTTTTTATACGCACAAATATTATCAAATAGAAGAAGTTGCAATATATGCAAAATATTGAACAGGAACATGACGTCAACACTTGAATTTCCTTGTTGTAATAGAGTAATTAATTCATTCTATTTACGGGACCCTGAAGAATGAAAGCAGGATGGGTCCTCCCATTTCTTTCTTTAAGTATAGGTCAAGCGCCACATAAGTATGGCCTATGACAAATTATTCTTCCATGTAAATGTAAGGAGTGAACATAGTGGCCTTTATTTAAATCAAAGTGTTGGGTTACAAAAAGAAAAGCTTGTCATCCATGTTTAACGACACACAAAAAAAGTACAAAATAAAATAAAAAACAACACCATAGATTGGAAAACACCATACAAAAACCTCAAATATTCTATATTCAAATAAACTGGGTTACAAAATACAACTGAGATTATTTTCCATAATTATTGGGATTGGGATTGCCGCCGATAAAAAAAAAAACAAATATGTATAATAATGAAGTTTGTGGACAGTCTTTTATAGATTTCAACTTGACCATCAAATGCTTGATTCGTAAAAAAACAATGAGTTGAATATCAATTTTGGGTCTTGAACTTCATTGGTTCTTCCAACTAGATCTATCCCAACTTTTTGAATATCAAAGAACTTTCCTTGGCCGGAGTTGTGGGCAACTATTTTTTATTTTTGCAGATTTTTTTTTCGGAGAAGAAAAAAGAGGGCTACGACATTCCAGACATTTTCAGTATATTTCTGTGAAAAATTTGCAGAAAAGGGTTGTATATCTGATTTCATCTCAGAAAAAAACCCAAGTTAAAAAAAAAATCGTCCGAAACGGAGTCCGGAAGGTCAAGATATCGAGGTTTTAAAATCTGCAAATTTTCAGGGTTTTTTCTGCAGACGGCAGCGCGATTTTTTTTAATTTTTGTAGCATTTGGAGGCTGAAATTGCCCAAATAAATTACAGATCTGATTTCTTCTCACAATTTCACCCAATTTCAAAAACAAAATCAGCCGAAATGGAGTCCGGGAAGTGAAGTTATGAGCATTTTAAGTTCAACAGTTTTTTAGGGTTTTTCCAGAAAAAACCGCGATTTTCTACCGAAACTTATTGGGTCTACTTTTTGATTTTTTTCGTGATGGCTGCAGGACTGAAGAGTTCATAGGGTACTCAGATCGCTATTTTGTCTCAAACCTTGAAATAAATTCTTGAATCATTCAAAGCCGAATTGGATGATAGATTGGATGCATTTGCACATGGCCTCACAAACATCCTTACACATGGCCTCACAGATAGCCTCACACATGGCCTCAATGATAGTTTTCGTAGTATTCAAGATTCATTGAATAACATGCAGGAGATATTTCTTATGGAGGGCCTCAAGGATGAATATAATAAATAAATATATGCTTGGTACGATTTTGAGGCCGATTGTGATGATTGGTATATGGATAGTTGTCATTTCTGGGATGACAACCACTTCCATATTTTATTTGATGACTCTACTCCACCTTTTGTAGAGAACATCAAAGTCCCACATCAAGAGCTAGTTACCAGCGTTCATTCTGCATATTCTACAGTGGTATTATTCCTTCCAGATTATGCTATGACCCTTTTCCACTATGTGGATGGATCTTCTTATTGGGATCCACATGATAGGTGTCAGTCTTTGGAGCATCATTTGGAGTTGGTTATTGGGTTCCAAAATATTCTACGGGGAGTTCACATGAGCACTTGGACATGGGACCTGGGCTTACAATGGTGGTTGGACTACTTTAGCATGGTGGATTTCCTTTCTACATGGGACTTTGGTTCTTCAGTCTTCTTCAGCATTACGGTCCATAATTATCCATGGGACCCTGGTATATGGTTGTACATCAAGCATTGAGGACAACACTTTCATAAGGGGGATGGTATGTAAGGTAGCTAAAGAGGTACTGGGGGGGGGCCAGAGGGCCCATAGTGATAATAGTGGAGG
>ML809294.1:46370-74831 GCA_009831015.1 Picea engelmannii | reverse complement strand
CCCACTATGGTAGTTAGATATAATAAATGTAAGAGGACTTCTTAGAAGGTTCTACTTCTAGAAGATTCCTCCTCTAGAATGTTCTTAGGTGATGGTAGCACTATATAAAGGGGTTCAAGCAATGTAATGGGACATGAAAAGAAATATTGTATTTGGAACGGTAGCTCAATAGGAGGATGACCCCTCGAAGAGGCAAGTGAACAGGAGAGGATCCCTTCCATAATAGGATCCATTGTATGGTGTTGCCCTACCTCAAGGGTTTGATGGTAATAAAGGAGATTTTGCATATTGTTCTTGTATATCTATTGTGGTGCTTTTGTAAATCTATCTTGGTACTTAACATATCTTGTCTCTTCTATATATGGCTTGTCTGCATTGGCTGGTTATTCAACATTCCATACTTTGCTAAGTGTTAATTTCCCTCTGTCATCGAAAACTTGGGGTTTAAGGTGCCTTCCTTGTAATTTTCCTGATCATTGACATCTGAGACAACTTAGAGATGTGATTCGGGCCCAATTCAAAGATGAGGGAGTGGTTTTATGCGACGTCATCTTTGGGGGAAACAAATCCTATTAGCCAACAAAAGATGAGACAAAAAAAAATTCAAGTATGTTGCGTCTGCTATTCTCCTTGTATTCGATCATCTGTTTGGTTGAAAATCCTATCTGAAGATTTGTATGTTGAACTTATTTGTTTTATTACTGTAAATTGCAAGGGACGTCCATGTCAGCTACAAAATGTTCCTCTGTTGAAGTTCACATCTTCTTCCAGTAGCAAATATCTGGAAAGTGTATCAAATGTTGTAGATCAAATCATAATATATCTTTCCTTGTAGGGGTGTTACCCATGATTTTGGTCATAATGATGGTGTATTGATGATGGTGTACTCAGGATCCTCATAAGAACTTTCTCCTGAGAAAAGTAATATTCATCTCTTCCCAGAAAACTCATTTTTGAAGAGAGTTCGTAGGTTGCTAGTATCCCAAGGTGCGAGAATGACCCATTCTCACAGGTTGCCTTAAGCTGGGGTGAGAACTTCTTGCACTGTGTAACATAGCTAGGGTGCAAACCTTCTCTAAAGCTTGGAGAAAGATGAGTTCTTGATAGTTCTAGAGGGGAATCTTCTAGAAGAATGGGTTGGCATTCGAATGGTTATCCTTGTACTGGATTCCCTAATATTGTGGGATCATTCTTATCTAAGTAACCATTTCATTCTCTCCTATATATTGATGGAATTCTCATGGAAAAGGTTAAACAAGATTCATTGGATAATTAGTGAAAGAATTGTGTGAAAGACTTAGCTTGACCAAGAACTTGGAGACTCTAGCAAGTCTATCAAAAGGATTTGATCTTCTTCATACAAGGATTGAGAAAGTGTGTGTGTTGGAGCCAAGAGCCATCAAAAGGAATCTTGCGACATCAAGGTGATTAGGTTGTAATCTTCTACTTTCAATTAATATGATACAGTGGCATGTCCCTTTCCCATAAAGATATTCTCACTTTATTGTGTAATTCCTTGATCATACACATAAGTTGACAGTTGAATATATTTTGCTATATTCACTTTGGTTGGTTTGTGTTGTCTTTGTCTTGACCTCACGAGAGCACCAAAGCGAAGCAGGAGCAACATAGACCCTAGGAAGTGATACAAAGGTATGTTACTTGTTCCTTCCTACTAGCTTATTCAATGGTCATTACTTAGGGAAAGAGTCATGTCCTGTCCTGTTTTGTTCTAGATCCAGGTGGATCTATGGAGATCTTTTAGTGGCTGCACCTACCGATTAGTCCGATAACAAATTTGGCGACTCCACTGGGGATATAACCCATTTTCTTGTGGTTTTTGGTATTTTTCCTTGGCCATTTTATCTTGCCTTACCTTTCTCCATTCATATCAATCTCTGAGTCTTCAGTATACCCTGATAGACTCTCTGGGTCTAGAGGCCTCTTTAAATTTTGTCTTTTTCCAAAAATTTGATTAGTTTCAGACATTCTCACACTGCACTCCATAGTAGCATGGGAGAACATACTGAGTTCTCACCCTGCCTTTAGATTCAGTGCGAGGTTCTCGCACTCTGATCAAAGCTCACCTACAAGAATCACCTATTCTCGCACTGTGTAACACTTTCAGCCCGCGAACCCATTTTTTCAAAAATTTTTCTTTAAGACTTTTGCATGATCAATTGCCCAGATCAGTATTTGTGCCTAACTAGAGTTTCTTGGACCATTGATTGATTTTCTTCTTGTCTTCGTTCTGTGCACGAACGGTCTTAGGATTTCAAAGGCTCTTCCCGTCGCTTTCGTTTCTTGACTTTCATTTGCGAAGATGTACTCTCTGATTTTTGAATCTGAGTGTGCTTGATTGGTTAAGGACCGATGATCGGTTGAAAGTTGAGCTTCTTTGTCTTTATCATTTTCTTATTCTTTGAAAAATCACTTTTCTTATGCAATTGAGAAGACTAGTTTGGTTTTCTTGTTATTTTTGTTTCCATTGAAAGAGTGGTTTGGATTTTTTATCTATTGCTTATTCATTGGTTTTTGATTTTCTACACTCTCACCATCAAGGTGTAGGTCCTTTTTGAAAAGTGAACAAATGTTTTTCTTTCAAAAGCATTTTTGTTTTCAAAAACATTGAAAATCAATTGTTGAAATTATTGAAAAAGAAAAATAGTGAATTGTTATTGATGCATGATTTGTTGCATTTGCATTTTAAAGGAAAATGTGTCTTGTAGTTCAATTTTGATCCGGACAACTTCTCTTTCCCTCCTGTACATAGGATTCATTCAACGGAAATTGATATATTTCATTCTTATGCATGCATCATTGGGTCAGAGTCTTATACAACATAAGTTTCATCTTCATTTCCTTTGTTTAACAACAACTCTTAATAACACTGTGCAATTGTAAAATTTACCTAGTAACTCTTTTCTAGGGCTCTATTACACCAACATTTAGCTAGGCTAGCGCTTTGGAGTAGGAAGAGAGATACACCCTCCAAAGCACAAAACACACAATAGCATCTTGTGTTAAGGAGTGTTAAATTCCATTTGCAACATCTTGTCCCGGGAATCCCTTCTCACACAAGGGTCAAACACGAGGTCGCATTGATATTGATAGAGTTACTTACCCTGCTTTGTTGATATCAGTGTAGAGATTGCACGTATTACGGGGATCACTCCGAGGTATACCCACAATGATGAGTGAAATCCTTTTGAGTTGATTTCAGGCTAGATACCCTGCCCTTGCATGTGGATCGGACTGTCAACTGTCCCCTCAGGCTTTATTGTTGTTGGTGGTAACCTTAGTGGCCTATCTTTCTAGGTTATTACACGAGGTGATTGTGAAGGGGAAAGTCTTCATGGTACCTGGAATTGACGTTGACCAAAATCACTCGGGCTCTCCTTGGAGGGTATACCCATGATTATGTGTGGGAGCTTGCACCAGGGTGTAAGTCCGTTAAGCAGGTCGTCAGCGTAACTTTTCCACTCTAGCCCAACCCCTTCTCATCTCGTTGTTGCGACGTTGGATTACATCACCAACTAGTGACTTCGGAATTAAAAGGTATTGTTTGCTTGGTGTTGCTTCCTAGATTTTGTTTACTAGCGCATGTTGTTTTTACCAAAGTTGACCATACGATTTTCTTTGTGAAGTTTGTCACTCATTTACAATAGCTCCTCCATATCGTTCACGTAGAATGCAGGGTTTATCTCCAGAGCATCTGTAAATTTCTCAACCCTTGCCTACAAGTACACCTGAGGGCTCTCCTCAGCAACGTGAAGTCCCAGTTGTCACCACGCCACAAGTGGAATGAGTTGACTCTCTAGAACATTTTTGAATTACAAATACTCGAGACGACTTTCGAATTCACCCTGATTTTGAGCGAACATTTGTGCGACTGAATTATTCTAGAGACTTAGTTGTTACATCTTCTGGATCACTAGTTGGACCCTTTCCAGGCATAGAAGGACAAGATCTTTCTTGGTCTACATGCATTTTCCGACGGGACCTTTTTGGTCCAGGTTCACCTGTGATTTCCGAAATCAACCCACCTGTGATTTTCGAAATCTCTAGTCTAGAGACAGTACCGTTTACTACCACCTATCACTTTATCGTCCCTACCGAAATGGCCCATCACACAGATACTATAAGTGTTCCAACTGGGTTTACTATGGTTAGTCTCACTCCCATCAGCACACCACAAACTCCCAACGTCACTCCGACACTACCACCCGAATACCGTGCATTGAATGCTTCCATTCCCACTCCTACGCAAACCCCTTCTGGCTCTCCTGGTGGTCCTTCTTCTTCTGGGCACTCTCTTCCTAGTTTTATTCCAACACTCCCTCAATTTCCTTTTGGAGGACCTTCTTCATCTTCTATTGGCATTCTTAATCCTAGTGGCACTATTCTGTCATTCACACCAAATTACCAGATTCTCGTCAGTGGACAATTTCACCAAGGTGGTATGACTCAACTCCCTCTCAGTGGGAAAATTCCTATTGGAACGCAAATCCCAATTGGAACACAACCCCCAATTGGAACACCACCTTCGATGGGAGGACCGACCCCACCTTATGGAAAAAACATACCTTCATCCTTGGCTCAGTATTGGAATCAGTTGATACAACATCCTCCTCAATCGATTGGGGGGCAACAGTTTCTAGATGTGTTCGTAATACCCCCTAGTATGGGACAACCATATCCGGGTACATTCAATCCCATTTGGGGGGCGAATGCTCAAACTCAAGTCCCTGTTCCAGGGTATAATCTTATGAGCTACTATTCTCTTCAACCACCACCGAATCTGCCTGGGTCTTCACATTATATGCAGACTGCTTATGGTCATACTGGTTTGCTGACAGGGCTTCCTCCCCAAAGCCACTAGTACCCACAGGTGAATCGATAGTTACCCTTCATATCCACTTTGGATATTCCGGATTTGTCAAGGATTTTAAATGATCCAATTCGTCACTCTCCCCAATGGCCTGCTATACCATCCAAGCTACCATTGGACATTCCTAAATTCGACGGCAAAGCAGGAGAGGACCTAGACAATCACGTTATGACTTTTCACCTATGGTGTTCATCCAACTCGTTGATGGATGACTCTATTCATTTACGTCTTTTTCACCGAACTCTCACAGGTTCTGCTGCGAAGTGGTATATAGAATTGCCATAATGTTTCTTCTTTGAATTCAACACCCTAGCTATGGCTTTCCTCACACACTACTAGTTACCGATTCGTTATGACATGGGGACTGAGATTTTGACTTCTTTCAAATAGAACAAGGTCACTCATATATCCGATCACATTCATGAGTGGCGATGGAAACGACGTCTTATTAAACTCGAACTCCTTGATCAGTTGTTGGCAGAATGGTTCACCAAATCGTTTATGAATGACATCGGTCATGACATCGCCGTGGGTGGATTAGTCACAGAAGAACAGGCCATAAGTCGTGCTCAATATCTTGACCTCGTTTACTCGCAAATGGGAACCCTTTACGATTTAATACCTGACTTACCTTGTCCTTATGCTTCCACCACTTCAACTACTCCAGCTACTTCGCATGCAGTTGACGGTGTGATTGGCACTTTCCAGGCCCAACCACATTTTTCCTCAAGTACAAACTCCAAACCTGCTTCTTCTAATGTTCAAAATGCTCCATCTCCTGCCCCTCCCACCGGAAATACTTCTGAGGTAAATGCAGTCCAATCTAACCTAGCCAGTAAAAACAAATCTAAAAAGGGGAGAGGTAAGAATAAGGAGGACAAAAATACTTCTCAAGCAGAGCGAACCAAAACTACACCTGTTGAAGATCGGGATAAGCGCAAACCTCGATACCCTTGTCTTATCTATGGTGATGATCACTACACGAAGGATTGTCCATGACACGCTGAGGTCACTAAGTTCCTTCAAGGAGCTCCAAAACCACCTGCATCGGTCGTTTTGTCCCAACCCTTCCCATCTCAACAACAAGCTCAGTTGGTCATTCATGACAAACCCTCATCTTCTACTACATCCTATGTTTTGATGTGTACTGGTGATTCAAAGCAGAGAGACGTTGCACTCACTACTTTAGCCAAAGATTATTCTCCCTCTAAAGAGAAGGTTGATGATCTACCGCCTTCCTTGGTACAACCCTCTCTCGCGACTCCACCTACCAACGGTCCTCTTCATCTCGAACGACCGAGCCTCGACACAGTTCTTCAACCCCCCCCAAAGGGCGTCATTCAAAAATTGGCTTTCAGTCCTCATGCTTGTGCTGCCCAAAACTACATCATTGTTGAAGATCTGGCCCAAGCACCTTCTGCGATGTTATCCCTTGAAGTCCTTCAAAGTTGTCCCACACAATGGAAGGCACTGTTGAAAGCTATTGGTGGAATTGATCTGACGGATACGAATTTAATAATTTTTGACTTGGAGGATCACATTCCAAGGTTACCCCCTCAACTCGTGTTCCAGATCCAAGTGATTGTCTCTGACAAAAACATTTGTCGAACCATTATCGACAAGGGTGCCTCGACGTGTGTCATGTCTCCTGCTTGCTGGAAAGCCATTGGCTCTCCTTCTTTGAATGAATCCCAGAACACTCTTAAATCCTTCAACGGCTCTAGTTTTAAGCCCTACAGTGTCCTTTCTTCGTTTCCCATCACGTTAGAAAGAAAAACAGTCAAAGTTGAAGTGAAAGTCTTTGATGCTCCCCTTGATTACAATCTTCTGCTTGGCCGCAGCTGGATCGATTCCATGCGCGTAGTTGTGTCGACCCTTTTCTGTGTGGTATGCTTACCACATCAAGGAAAGGTCGTCACCATCAACCAACTAGCCTTCTTCAATTCCGATACCCATACTGACAACGTCTCGTTTATCACTAAAACCCCACCTGGTTATGAGAATGTCGGTGTAGGCCTTCTCAAGGATTCTTCATTAATGGGTACTTTCCCCATTCCACCGCCCGATGTTCCACGCTCGTCTGTTGCTTCAATCAACATGATCTCCACCTCGATTCATGAACTTCATGTGTCCCACGACCCCTGGATAGTACCTGACCCTGGAGATCATCTTCGTTACGGCGACAAAATGTCATTAAGTCCGGTGGAATCCACCTATCAGGCCATTCAATCGGCAACACCTTCTACCCCCTTACTTGGTGAGTTGCCTCCCGATCCTTTTCATGTCATTTTTCCCACAGATGAGATGATCATGTCTATCATGGAAGACACCCTTTGGGACGATGGGCATCATCGTTCCATCCTCTTTCTGGAGCAACATAACATTGAGAACTATCAACGGATCTCAACCCTGTCGAACGTTGTTGTCATTTCCACCATTCCCGAGTCTGCACACAATGTGTTTTCCGAAGGGAACTTAAGCAATATCTTGCCCACTATTCCCCTTGAAATATTCATCAAACCTGGGATTGTCGAAAATGTCCATATTGGAGCTTCATGTTCCTCTAACGAAATCGTCACCTACACATCCCTTTTCAAAGATTTTTGTGACATCTTCACCTGGAGTTACGAAGAAATTATAGGTATCGATACTGAGATTGTGATACATGAGATAAAGACATACCCCAACGCTAAACCCGTTCGGCAACGCCTTCGTCCATTTCACCCATGTAAGGAGCCTGCTATCAAACTCGAAGTCGAGAAACTTCTTAAAGACGACTTTATTTATCCAGTGGCTCTCACAGACTGGGTTTCCAATCTTGTCCTGATTGACAAGAAACAAGGAACCATTCATGTATGCGTTGATTATAGGGATATCAACAAAGCTTGTCCCAAGGAAAAATTTCCTACCCCCTTCGTCGATCCAATTTTCGATGATTGCGCCGGAAGTGAAATCTTCTCTCTCATGGATGGTTTCTCCGGGTATAATCAAATCAACATTGTTCCCAAGGATCAACATAAGACTGTTTTTATTTGTCCTTGGGGTACTTTTGCCTATCGAAAACTTCCTTTTGGTCTCAAGAACGCTGGCACAACTTTTCAACGAGCTATGTCTTATGCTTTCCATGATATCAAGCACATCGTTCAACCATATTTGGACGATTTACTCGCTCACTCAATGCGTCAAGTTGATCACCCAACCCACCTCTGAGCCATTTTCGTTCGCTGTCAGTTCTACCATATATGTTTAAATCCTCATAAGTGTGTTTTTTGCGTGGAATCCGGCTGCCTTGTAGGTTTTATCGTTTCATGTCAAGGGATCTGGGTGGATCCTTTAAAGGTTAAGGTGATCCTTAATCTCCCTCCTCCTTCTACTCTTTTCCAGTTACAAAGTTTGCAGGGGAAAGAAAACTTTCTTCGTCATTTTATCCCAAATTATGTTGAGATAACTCGTGGATTTACGCGCTTACTTAAAAAGGGGTCTAAGTTCATCTGGGATGCCATAGCCAATAATGCTTTCGAATCTTTGAAATTGTCCCTCACGTGTGCTCCACTTCTCTTTCCCCCCGATTACAGTTGCGATTATTTCCTCTATCTTGTTGCCTCGGATTACACCATTGGTATGGTTCTCATCCAAGAGGATGATGCTAACGACGAACATGTTATCTACTACTTGAGTCAAAGTCTAACGCCTACCGAAATCAAGTATTTACATGTCAAAAACCTGGCCTTGGCTGCCGTCCAAGCCGTCCAACACTTTCAGCACTATATCCTCTCACGCAAGACTACACTGATTTCTCACTGCAACCCTATGCAACACATTCTTACCCGTCAATTGCTAGGGGGAAAATACTCCAAATGGATTGTGATTCTCTAGGAGTTTGACTTGGAATTTGAACGCACCAAGTCCAAGAAGTCCTTAGTTTTTGTTGAGATGATATGCGACTTTCCCCATTCTGAAATGGAAACAGTAGCAGCTGATTCATTACCTGATGAATCTCTTTTCCTTATCAGCACTGATGATCTTTGGTATGGTGATATCATTATATATCTCAAAACCCAGACTTTCCAGCCAACTTTGTCTAGTACTGACCGATGTCACATACGCTATCAAGCCCGTCAATATATTATCCTCGGGGATACTCTTTATCGTCGGGGGATTGACTCTATTTTTCGACGTTGCCTAACATTCAATGAAGCTGAGAAATCTTTGAATGACTGCCATTCTGGAGCATGTGGTGGTCATATGTCTGGGTATACTACTGCCCAGAAGATATTATGAGTAGGGTATTTTTGGCCTTCTTTATTTAACGACTGCATAATTGTCGTTCAAAAATGCCATGCTTGCCAGACCTATAATCATAAGATACGGTCACATCTTGCTCCTCTTCACCTTGTGGTCTCCGTTGGTCCCTTTTCGAAATGGGGCATCGATTTCATGACATGTCTCCCTCACTTGGTCGGGGGGCATGGTTACATCATTGTAGCTGTCGATTACTTTACGAAATGGGCCGAGGCGATGCCGACATTTGACAACATGGGAAAGACCGCATCATTATTCATTTTTATTCAAGTCATAGCTTGTTTTGGTGTTCCCCAAGCTATCGTCACTAATCACGGTAGCCACTTCAGAAACTTCATGATGTTCGAACTTACTGAAAAGTTGGGTCTCCGCCATGATAAATCAATGCCCTATTACCCACAAGCCAATGGCTAGGTTAAAGAAATTAACAAAGTTCTCATAACTATGCTCCGACGAATGATAGGGATTCACAAAACAAGTTGGCACACAATGTTGTTTTCGACATTGTGGGCTTACTGAACATTCGTCAAATCTGCTACTGGGTTTACACCTTTCCGGTTAGTCTATGGTTTGGAAGCTATTCTCCCAATTGAATGCGAGATACCCTCTTTAAAACTAGTTGTTGAACTCCTACCAAACACTTTTGCTGAGGAAGAACGTCTATTGTATCTTATGCGATTAGAAGAAACTTAACGCGATGCTACCCTAGTTATAGAAGCTCAGAAGAAACGTGTTAAGGCCCAATACGACAAACCTATCAAGCCTCGCATTTTCTCCGAAGGAGATCTCGTTCTCCTCTATGATAAAGATCGAGATATGCTAGGAGATGGAAAATTCGAAGCCATGTGGCGAGGTCCTTATATCGTTCGACGAGTTTTGGAAAAAGGAGATTATGAGTTAGTAGATTATGATGGTATCCCTTTGAGTGAACCCAGGAATTGGTTGTACTTGAAGAAGTACTATGCATAAAATCATCTGTGCATGAGTACTTGTATTTTTATTGTATCATACTTCTTGTGTGTTACTATAGCTGGCTTTTGTCGTTATCTGGTCTCTGCCCTTATGTGACGTTGTGTTTGATTTCCAGATGTCGGAGTCTTCGCTACTCAGAACCTTTCTTCCGCTGCATGGGCAATTTACGCCCCTACAAACGAACTTGTCTCTTTACGAGGTGTGTGTCTAGGTCGTGCAACCAACAACATCACAGAGTATAGCGCCATTATCAAATTATTGGTTGATGCTATCTCACTCGGAATCCGTCATTTGGTTGTGTGACTCGATTCACAACTTGTAGTGCTACAGTTAAGTAATGTCTATATTATTTTAAGTCCTACTTTGTTACGAGTGTATTTGCGAATTCGCCTCTTGGAACGTTGTTTTGATTACATTGAATATCAACATATTCCTAGATGTCTAAATACATTAACTGATGCATTGGTTAACTATGTATTAGACAGACATTTGGATAATTTATAAATCAATCACATCAATTTTCATAACACATGATAAACCGGTAGAAGTCGTCTGTATATATAATGATCAAAAGAGTTTTTTACAAAAAAGTTTTGTCCGAAGACCAAAATGTCAAAATCTGAAGCTCATAGCTTCTACAAAGTGACGTCATAGATGAAGTTCATGGTAACACATGACTTCCCAGGCAACTCTACAGAGCAATCGACTCTGACACTCCTACTGTATGACGTTGATCGCGTCGTGGAACCTCTCCAAGAGGCATGTCTAGAATATCTGTTGTTAAACCCTCTAGGTTTTGTTCCACTGCTTGGTAGTCCCTGGCTTCCCATTGTGGCACTGGTGCTACCTCTCCTCTCTATTGAATAGGAGAAGTACCAGGAGGTCAGTAAGTTCCCACATCTGTGTCATAAAAAAAATGAATTTTGTATTTAGTCTTTGGACAAACATATAAAACAAAAAACATTTGCATATGATAAAAATTCACAAAAACATTTAAAAAAGAAAAATTGTGTACTTCTTACCAAGTTCCCCCCACTAAGCATCCTCTGGCAGGACTAAGTCCGGATCTCCTCGGAAATCCAACCCGGCATAAGCATAATCACCAACCATCAACATCTGTGGTTGCAGCCAGTCGAAGAAGGTATCATCATACTTGATAATTGGTCCAGCTACGTGTCGGGCCATGAGCTAACACCATCTTAGCATTCTTGGATCCCTGGGAGCCAGTAAATTCCACTCAACCTACAGCCTCAGTAATGGAACCCTCTCGAGAAAGAAGGATACTAACAAAGATCCGTACCTGAATTTCTTCAGGTCACCTCGTCTGCATTTGGTCAACTTCCTTTTCATGCTACGAAGCACTACATCTAGCTAGTTAAAAACCCGAGGTTCAGTACACTCTATGGCATACTGGAAGTAACTCTATATCACCATGTGAGGAGCGGAGATCCTAGCCATCCGAGATATGGTGAATAAGATAGTACAGAGGGTCAAATCCCGTACTCCCTAAATAGCTACTTTCCCTTTCTTCCTCTCTACCTCGGGAACAGAGTGTAAGCGACAGTACTAACTCATGGGCAGCCCACCACCTCTGCTACCAGTTAGGCTCACGTGGTACCCACGCCGTGAAAGTCCAGTCAAGAAGTAAATGTCCTCAATATCTAAGGACATTGTGTGGACCTATACATGAAATATATGTTGATTGAGATCCCACATACGCGCAAGGTACTCTAATAACCTGACTTGGGCCCTCATGCCCAGGATACGAAAGTACTTCAGAAGGCCATAGTTTCTCAAAGAAACAATAGTGGGTGGATGATTTATGGTAATGGCATTGTCTTCTTCGTGCTCCCTTTCACACCATTCAAGAACCATTTTGATGGCCAAATACCTGCATAAGAAGCACAAGAAGAGGATTAGTAACTCTATTCATGAATTGGTTCTCTTTCATTGAGCAAATTTTTAAAAAACTTTTGTGCTTTGCGGTTCGCACAGGTTCCCTTTAGGCACAGTGTGAGAACCTCACAGGCTGTTGTGGGCTAACCTGTGAGAATGATCCATTATCGCAGGTCCTGTGTAGCCCACCTGCGAGAATGGTTGAGTACAAGTAGGGCTCACAAAACAAACTCAAAAATGAGTTTTAACCAATGAAAATGCAAAATTAAACCATGAAAGAGTAGAGTACAAAGAGCATACCTCACTGTCATTGATGGCTCAACGAATGGATGCTCGTAACTCTCGCAATCTAACGCCGAACTTCGAGGGTAAAAGAGGGGTTTTTGGGCTCAAATAGTGGTAAAATGAAAATGATATGGTAAAAAGAGTTTTACTCCTTTATATTTACTTTTACCATGTTATTTGGGTTTTTATAATTATTTATTTATTAAACCCTAATCCATAATGCCATTTTGAGTGTAACTTTTGCAGGTGTAACGACTTCGATGTTCATGTACAGGGATGTGGACATATTGTTTCTTTGTCATCGCATGTTTTGATTGTTTTTTATGGTTTTTGTATAAAACCTCGAGCGAGGTCTTTGTCCGTTCTCACACTCAAAAATACATGAGATTGTGATCGAGCATACTTTTATCACTTTTTCAGGCTCAACAACGTTATATGAAAAAGGAACCCCCTCTGGAGTCCTCTTTAAGCTATTTTTAGACTCTCTAAACATGAAAAGATAGTCGAGCGACCTTGCTATTTTCACGCTCGATAAATTATTTGAAGAAAGCGTCTGGTGGGTGATAATTTATCTCTTTTTCAGTCTTATCAGACTATTTTATGAAAAAGGAACTAAGAGAGTTCTCTTTTAAGTGTTTTTCCAGACTCTATAATCATGAAAAACCTTTGAGTTTTCTATCTTTGGACTTGTTAAACAAACATCGATAGACCCGTAATGGGACCAAACCACTTCTTCTTAGGGTTTGTTAAACATACTCCGAAGGACTTATCCGAAGGATAAGCTTATATCAACAAGCATATGTTATCCTCCTCAACCATGCATAAAAATAAAGAGGTACTCACCAGAAATGGTGGGGGAAAATTTGGGAAAGGGATATGTTTTCATCTTCATATTGATTGGCAGTAAGTGTTTCTCTTGAACATGACACCCCCTATTCATTATATTTGAAGCCGGTTTGGGAAATCCATTTGTCTCTCATTCGATTTGCTACAAGGTCATACCCTGTGTCATCTTTGAGTCAATGCTACCAAATCATTGGTCATGTCATTCATATGTTCAAGATAAGTCCATATGAAACCTCTATTGAGTCGACCATCTGCAGTTGTCCATTCTCTCTGTGTCGGCCTTCCCTGTGTCCAGTCCAATTTACATCACACTCTGTTTCACCTTCAAAATATGTTACTCATTTCGTGTCATTGATGGGGGATACTTCAAGGCCCTCCTGTGATGATTTTTGTTACGTCGACTTCAGCTCATTATCTGGAATCAAGACTTAGAAATTCTTTGGTACCTTAGAACTTGCATGCCTCAATGGCAGGTTTCCTCACTTTCAACAGTAGGTTTACATCATTGACCCCTGATCGAAATATTCCGTTGAATGTTCAACTTCAAATCACTCATTCACACTTGATGGATTGTACTAGAGTACCTTTGGAGTCATTGACATCAATGGTGATTTCCCTCGCACTTGTTAACGATTTCATCAATGACCGGTAATCAAGTGGTTTCTACCATGTTCGACTTCAACACATGTAATCACATGGTTAGATTTGGAGTTTTGGGCGATGAGATTGAAGACCCTGGATATCATCTCTTTGTCCAAGTTGTGATGGAGTATGTATAATTTACGACACATATATCCACTTTGTATGTCTCGTGGCTATGTCGTCTTAATTTGAAATTTCTCTCATAGATCCACAATGTATTCTTGGTGGCTATGCTATATTTTGATCACATGGATCCATAGTGTATGATTGGTGGCCATGACCTATTTCTATTATGTCATCCTTCGGTGATCTGAGTATGGGAATGCCTACCTCAGAATTGGTATATTTGATATTCTGCAGATGCTTCATTGTTCACAGGTTTCCGATTAGGTGTGCTTCTAGTTCCCGACACACACATACAGTTTACAAAGTCTTTCGGCTGTCACTGGTTCTCGCCTCATAATTTGGGGGGAATTCTGTTACCCATGATTTTGGTCATCATGATGGTGTATTGATGATGGTGTACTCAGGCTCCTCATAAGAACTTTCTCCTAAGAAAAGTTATATTCATCTCTTCTCAGAAAATTCATTTTTGAAGAGAGTTCGTAGGTTGCTAGTATCCCCGGGTGCGAGAATGACCCATTCTCACAGGCTGCCTTAAGTTGGAGTGTGAACTTATCGCACTGTGTAACATAGCTAGGGTGCGAACCTTCTCTAAATCTTGGAGAAAGATGAATTCTCGATAGTTCTAGAAGGGAATCTTCTAGAAGAATGGGTTGGCATTCAAATGGTTATCCTTGTACTGGATTCCCTGATATTGTGGGATCATTCTTATCTAAGTAACCATCTCATTCTCTCCTATATATTGATGGAATTCTCATGGAAAAAGTTAAGCAAGATTCATTGGATAATTGGTGAAAGAATTGTGTGAAGGACTTAGCTTGAACAGGATCTTGGAGACTCTAGCAAGTCTATCAAGAGGATTTGATCTTCTTCATACAAGGATTGAGCAAGTGTGTGTGTTAGAGCCAAGAGCCATCAAAAGGAATCTTGTGACATCAAGGCGATCAGGTTGTAATATTCTACTTTCAATTAATATGATATAGTGGCATGTCCCTTTCCCATAAAGATATTCTCACTTTATTGTGTAGTTCCTTGATCATACACATAAGTTGACAGTTGAATATATTTTGCTATATTCACTTTGGTTGGTTTGTGTTGTCTTGGTCTTGACCTCACGAGAGCACCGGAGCGAAGCGGGAGCAACAAAGACCCTAGGAAGCGATACAAAGGTATGTTACTTGTTCCTTCCTACTAGCTTATTCAATGGTCATAACTTAGGGAAAGAGTCATGTCCTGTCCTGTTTTGTTCTAGATCCAGGTGGATCTAGGGAGATCTATTATTGTCCACACCTACCGATTAGTCCGATAACAAGGGGTGGAAGACATGACATCCCAAAAAATGGTATAGAATGTTCGGATGTGACGTCAAATATTACTCCATGCTCAGATACACTCAAAAGAAAATCATAAAATTGGATACCCACGAATGTGAGAAAATGTATGCACGTTTGAATCAACATTCTAAAATTACATAACGTTTTATGCCAAAGTTGTAACAGACTTGACAAACAACCAATTTCTATGTCAAAGAGTGTCGAGGGACCTCTGGATGCAGTATCAGACTTGACATACAATCAACTTTCTATCACTATTGATACTAATGTCAAGTGCAAGAAGTTGTGATCCCAGGATCTAGGTAGTTTCACCTCTAGGCATCCACACTGGCAGTGACCCCATGCTCCAGATAACTTTATCTTCAGACATTAACATTGGTGGTGGAAATGGGAACAATTCTATTGACTGCAGTGCAACAATGTGGTGAACAAGCAATGCTATCATTGTCAAAGCGCTTAGACTGCATAATTGTCAGACCTACAAAGAACATCGACTTTAGTGTTTCTTTTTCATGAAAACTACAATGTTTCTTTGAGTTCATAAATCTTTGGATGTTGGGTGTGCTATGTGATAATGACCTTGACATTAGGTACATGTCATAGATCTATTATATGACATTGCATTGTTAATGCAATTTCCATAGTGGACGATGGATCAATTGCATTGGCACATGCAATATTAATTGTGTGATTAATTAACATCCTTGAAGGACGTGAATCCCAAACAATGCCTAAAAATTTTTGAACACTCGTGTGTTCAATTAATACGTTGTTCTATATTTTAAAAAATAAGAAATTGTAGGTGGAAACAACTCTGGAATACACCACTACATTAAGGTCTCTTCTAAATAATGAAATAAAATGATTAAAGAAGGTGGTAGTAAAAGGTGATTTTCAGAAACCAAATCATTACCTGAACACGTGAAAATTCTTGCATAAGGTGGTAGTATAAAGTAATCCTCAGAAATTGTTGCAAAGTCCATAATCCATAATTCCTTCCCATTAACATTTCCCAGTTACACGTCGATGCAGGTATTAAAAACTTTTGAGAGCATTGTTCCCTAGTTATATACCCACATTCAAGTAGGAGGAGAATGTTCTTGCAAAGAGGGGAAAGATCATCGACCCGGATGAAATCATATGCATAGGAATAGTAAAACAAATTGTGTAGTGGAGATAGAAATTTGATTGTATGTGGAGTTTGTTACTACATATAGAGGACAATGAAAAAATTGTGACAAAGAATATGACCTTCTTTCAACTTTGTTACTAGACCCAGAAGTAGCTCAAAAAACTTTCAAATAGAAACTTCTGTAATTTTAGGATGTCGATTCAACCACCCATACAATTTCTCATACTCGCGACGATCCAAATTTATAATTTCCTTCTAAGTATATTCACGAATGGAGTAATATTTCATGTCATTTCTGAATATTACAGATCATTTTGCAAGCCACAGTATGTGCGACTCCTCTAATGAAAGATAAATTCTTATGTGGTATGCATAATTTGGTACACTTGCCAAACTTGTGTTGTTGGAAGAAACTGTATACTTCAACGAAGGAGCATTTTGTAGGTGATTTGAAAGTCTCTTCCAACTCCCAGTAACAAAACAAAGAAGATTAGCACACAAATCTTCAGTTGGACCTTTCAACCAACCAAAGCATCGAATATAGGGACAACACCAATCACAAGATACTTGATTTTTTTTTGTGTCTGAGTTTTTGTTGGCTAACAAAGTTTTTTTTCGCTCAAATCTGATGTCACATATAACCATTCCCTCATATTTCAATTGGGTTTGAATGGAATCTCTAAGTTGTCTCGCATGTCCATGACCAGGAACATTACAACAAAGGCACCTTAAATCCCAACTCTTCAATCATAGAGAGAAATGGGAATAAGTATTTAAAATCAACATTGAAGGATGATAGTATAATCTTCCATAGATTTTGGTTTAATTTTTTTTAATGGCATATGCCCTCGATATTTACACTTATTAATGCCAATATTTTTGAATATGTGTGCTTAATAGTCACCAATAGCACGAGTTAACATTCCCATATGCAAGCAAATTCTCAAATATGACAACCTGTAACATATGCATAGTATTAAAGAGGGACATGATGTCAAGACCTCTGTGGATGACACGTTTATGGATGGTAGTGTGGTAGTACATTATTGCACTGTTACTATGATGATGCCTTTAAAAAACTAAAATAGCCAACAATTGTTGCAAATTCAAAATGTACGCACAAATAATTATTATATCCCATAATCTTCAGTTTTTTATGCATTTTAATGGGAGATGTCCTCGAGCTTTCCACTTGTTAAAGCCAATATTTTTTAACCTATTTTGTTAGTTGTCACTAGTAAAATCATAATTAATGTGCATTGGGAAGGGCGGAAGGTGTCGAGGATGGAGGGGAGCAAAAAAGGCTTTTAATTTTTTTGAACTCGGGAGTGCTTGAACTCGCGAAACTTTGAAGACTCGACTAAGTATGGAAAGGAAGGTAGGACAGATGGAGTCATCATAGGTAGGCAGGCTTGTGATTTTGAGGAGTCTGAGGTCCAATTGTAGAGAACAAAATATTTGGGTGCAATATGTATACCCCGAACAAGGGTTACCAGAGTTCAATAACACCTATCCTCGAACTTGCGTTCATAAAATTGGCTAAGTATGAAAACTAACGGCGGTTGGTCAGACTCGTGATGTGAATATATATATGAAGATGATGATTTTTCACTTCACCACACCGGGAACCCACGAGTATAGAAATGTGACAAAGTATAGAACCAAAAATTCATAATAGAGGGTAAGAACAAAAGGGAAAAACAGGCAAGTTTAGAAGAAATTGGCCAAGTATGCAAATGAATGACGGTCGATCAGACTCGTGATGTTAATATATAGATGGAGATGACAATTTTTCAATTGGATACCCCAGGAACCCTTGACCACATAAACGTGACAAAGTATAGAACCATAAACACATAATAGAGGGGAAGAACAAAAGGGAAGAATGGGCAAGTTTACAAGAGGAAAAAGAAAGGGAGAGAAGAACTTTATCGCTCACACAACAACACTTAGTCTCGTAAATATGAAGCCATAGAAAGACATTAAATATGGGAAAAAAATCATCAGCTATGAAATATAGTTGGAGCTTGACAAACTCTGGTTCAAGCCATAAGAGATGTTGTTTACATCCACTGCAAAATTTTTCATATTATTTTATCTTAATAGTATTTTCTGGGGAGCCAGCTGTAAAAACATATAACAATAGATCCAACTGTAGATGCAGGACCCCAACATTGCAAAGTTGACGCAAACAAGAGAAAGCAACAAATAACAACCCGGTTAAGGAGCACCAAAAGTCCCAACTGTAGCCACAAGACCTCAACCCTGCAAAGTTGAATCAAACAACAATAAGAAACGTCCAACGAACCAAGAAACAACCACCAACCAACTGACTCAAAATGCCTGTGAAGAACAATATTGGCCAAATTCACTGCACACAAGATTGCATCAAAAAATTCAGAAGAAAATGTATTGTAACACATCTATTAACCAAATATTTCAGGCTGTGAAACATGTCAAGTAAACATTCAAAGCTGCGAAGACCATCCAAAGGCCTACCACTGTGCAAGAAATTAAGAAAGGTGTCATTTTCATGGCTGGTATTTTTCAATATTGGGAGCGATCAAAATCCTCTTGCAGTCCATATTTGTATCTGATTACTACAACTAGAGAAGAAGGACTGTTATTTTGTCTTCGTCTCGTTCTTGATCGCCAATGTTCGACATAGAACCTACCTCCATCACAACCACAGTGACGCATAGGAAAAGGAAATCATATTTTCTCCTCACATACAAAGAGGTTCTGCAAGAGGATTTCAACTCAAGCATCCCCAATAGTCAAATTTCCCACCTGCAAACTGCAAATAGAAAACAAAGATAAACACGACACCCAAACCCGCCCGTCAATAGGGAACGATAGAAGGCCAATGTTCGACACATAACCTACATCCATCATAGCCACACTGACACATAGGAAAAGGAAATCATATTTTCTCCTCACATACAAAGATGTTCTGCAAGAGGATTTTGACTCAGGCATCCCCAGTAGTCAAATTTCTCACCTGTAAACTACAAATAGAAAATGAAGCTAAACACGACACCCAAACCTGCCCATCAATGGGGAACGACATAAGGGAAGTTCCAATCGGTTGCAGAATCCCAAGCATGTAAACTGCAACAAGACCAACAGGAAAAAAACAAGAACAACAATAGGAAAATAAGAAATCAGTGAACAAGCAAGAAGCAAGCATGAACTAGTGAACCAACAATGCCACTGAAGAATAATATTGCCCATATTCACTACAGAGAACATTGCATATAAAAAAAATCGGGAAGAAAATGTATTGTAACAGGGCTGTTAAGTAAACTTTTAAGGTTGTTAGGCCTGTTAGGTAAACATTTAAGTCTGTTAGAACTTCTCTTTAAACATTTAAGAAAGAATGCAGTGTGGAAGGTCTCTTACGTACGAAAAAACATTTATTATATTATTTTATAACAATAAAAAAAAAATTAGTAATAATAGTTCGAACAATAGAGGATATGTAAAAAATAAATTTATTCAAAGGAAAAACTAATATGAAGTCAACTAATAAAAAGTTGACTCTCTATCTTCAAAAATTTGGATATCCAAACATTTCAAGAAAAAAATAAAAACTCAGAAAGACCGTATATGATCAAAAACTTTGGATATGCTAACATATCAAACATTGGGAATAGCGAAGCTGGAAATAATACCTCCAATCTGTTATCCAATCAGATCATGACATATATGGTATTTTTTATTATATAAAAATCAATGTTTTTAGTTGCCTCGTTCCAACAATAGATATTATGCAAATATTTTTAGTCAAAGGACAAACTAATATGAAATCAACAAATTAGAGATTTCTATAGTCCCTCGATGCCTTTGACAGGGACTAATAAGGGAAATCCTTTATAAAATATTCACCTTACCTTTTTATATAATATCCTCCACTTTATTTACCACTCCATCCATTTAAAAGAGGGTGATTCTCATGCACAATAAGACAAAAAGGACCACTCCTTTTAATAATATATTGTTCTTAATAAAACAAAATCTCGTTCATACCTTGACCTTCCAAAAAATCGTTTATGTTTGGATTTAAAAAATGGTTGGCGCACCTTGGACAAGGATATCATGCAACAACTTCCAAAATTGTCACGGTATGTAATATGTAATATTTATCACGTGCGGCACTTTCTCCAAATTGTCGCACTATGTAATATGTATCACCTCTGACACTTTGCAGAAATTGAAAAGTTTGCAAGTGTGCCTGTGACTATCACACTTTGTAAGAGGGACAAATTGCGATAGTGTAATAAAACCCGTCCTAGGGCAATCCACTCCACTTGGCCCGACTTGGCTAACCTTCTCTTCTATCTAGCGATACGATTATATTCTCCTTCACTTTCATATCCTTCAACTCTGCGCTCTGATACCACTTGTTAGGTAGCAGAAGCATAAACGTAACAATATTCTAATATAAAGGAAACTAAAACCAATATTAAACCGAGAACAACAATCACACATTTGACAGAGTGATTTATGTGGAAACACAATATAGGAAAAAACCACGGGGAAATGATAATCGACATTCTTATTATTCAAGGGAGAATTACAGTAGCCAATCAAATACATAAAACCATCCGCTCCTCACATACACACTACATTCCATAGTATTGCATCTTTCTGACACACTCCTCACCTCTATGGGTATGCTCATATATATAACATCTCTCAAACAGTTAAAAAAATTGATTATAATAAGATCCACCAGTTACACAAACTGTTCACTGAAAAGTGCATGCATGCACATTCTAAATTTAGTTGATGTGCATGTGCATACTACCACATGGGAAATTGGTTGGAACGTTTTCAACAAAGAAATGCATGTTGCCTTTAGGCCATCCAGGGGATTTTGGTGACTTTGGAATTTGTTGGAGCTTGTTAGCAGCTGTAGCAAAATATAGGTCAGACGACGATTCGTCGATTTAGGATGACAAACAAAGCTGTTAGGATACGAAAAATCACCATAGGGGTTGGCCTAATATTTTTCAGGGTAGGCCTTGTAAAAACCCTTTTATCTCCATGCCCATTTCTTGATACATCATAATTAAGGTCCAAATCCTCATTTTTTCCGATATGTAGTAGATTCGTATTATCCTGTGAGGAAATTGGGGTTTGGCCTCGATAAATTGTTCGATAACCCTTTCCTTGCTGCTTATTGTGGGATGGGACAGGGGATGTGATAAGAGGCGGGTCTAGAAAGTCATGGGATGCTATCGAAGATAAGGAATATCTACATCTGCGGGTGGACATGTCGAGGATGGGGAAGGAATACGTCAAAGTTTATGTTAAGGAGATTGCATTGGTGATAAAGGTAGAATCCCTCTTAGAGGCAGAGTTGGACAATAGTGGATGAAAATACAACAAGCACATAAAAATTCCTATGGAAGTGTACAAGCTGGACCAGATCAAAGCTCATATGAAGAATGGAATCATTAAGGTCACTATTCCTAAGTTTACATAAGAGGAGATCAAGAATGTGATTAACGTGAATATTGAGTAGGGTAGGGTAGGGTTTTTGTATTCAAACATCGAAGTGGGGAAGTGTTTTTTTTTTACTTTTAATTGTGTTTTGATAGGAGGGAAACCGATAACAAGTGTCCCTGAAATATAATACAGTGTTGAGAATATTACTATAGTTTTGATGTTAAGTTCCATCAATTTTTATTTGATGGATAAATTATGGTTCCGAGATTTTTGATGTTAAAATTTGGATTTTCATTTAAATACTCATAAAATAAAATTATTTTTGTGCATTGAGTTGAGGTACTAATACTCAGATGAAAATTTTTCCACCACAAGAAAACACCACATACACATGTTCATAATTTAATTTAATTATTATAATCCAAAATAATGCAATTTAATATAATCACATTTTAATTTAATGTATTTTCCCCTTCGTTTTCTCGAGTACTTTCCTTCGATTTAATGACTACTTTCCTTCGAGGATGGTAATTGACCAATTGTCCTTAAGAAAAATACTATAAGGAAAAATCATAAAAGATTACATTTAGATTACATTTATATTGTCAACACAAGTTTAAATGTTGAAATCCTATTTAAATGTGATTTTTTTATTTTTCATGTAAATCAAATTGATGAACCATCAATGAAAATTGCATTCTTTAATTATATAATTTGATCAATTTTAAATTCGGCTATAAGTAATTTGTATATATTATCAACAAACATTTAGATGTTAGTTCCTATTTTAAATATGATTTTTTAATTTTCACATAAATCAAATTAATGAACCATCAATGGAACTTTAAGTTGTACTCTATACATTGTGTTATTTAAGTATACAACTTGGATCTATAAATTATGGTGAAAGGTGTGAAAATTGATATTATGAAACTATGACTTACTATAATTTTTAATAATTTTGACCTTTTCAGTTATATTATAGGTACATTATCTGCAATTGTTTTATTCACATACATTGTTGCACAAGTGTTTGAGAATTTTCCCTACCTTTTGAACCATTATTTTCTTCATGTCACCTTAAATTGTATTATTCATTTAGGATAAGAGTGAATTATCCTCAAGTGACGAATCATTGATTTAGTTAAGATTTCCTAGCCTAGTCACCATGCAAGGTGTTAGGATCTAGACAAAATATCTCTATGAGGTGACATCACCCATTGTACTATATATTTGTAACTATGGTGTGAATAATTGAACAACATGGCTTCACCCTTTTTAGTCATTTTTTTTTTTTTTGTAAGTGAGTTTAAAGCCGGTATTACTAAAAGAGGGTTATAGTACAAGAAAAGGATCTCCTTGGTCTGCCAAAAAGGAAACCAGGCCAAAGGTTCCCCAGTTGCGCTTTTTGAAAAAGGAAAGGGTTATGACTGGACTTCCACCGTGGGAAACCAGCCCAGTCCTACCATATCTATTTTTTGACAAGATAATCACAACAGACATGAAAAAGAAAAGCAGAGACTAAACAAACACATAACTAACCTGACTGAATTGCCAAAAGATTAACCATACCCTAGTCCAGGATGATGATATGCTTCTTTACTTCATCAACCTGGCCCTTGTTCTCTTCCTTTTGGGAGACCATGCACACCTTTTTGATGTGTGTTGACACTCCTTTCCTGTCGTCTGGTGTGATGTCCATGTGATGGACGTAGTGAAGGTAGAGGTGGAATTGAGCAGCCAACCACTCAATCTTGGCTTGCTGGTTCTTCTCGACCTGACTTACTAGTTTGGTAATGGTTTCCAAACTACTGAGGCGTCTTAAGATTTCGTTCAATAGTTTCGTGTGTTCCTTTTTGTTCTCCCGTATGGCGTCCTCCCTTTATGAGCTCACTTTGACAATCAACATCTTTGTTTTCCACACCATCTCCATCATTTTGTGGTAGAGGGTTTCCCTGGATTGTGTGTCTCCTGGTTCAGTTACCCAGTCCGTTTCCTGAGTCATAGAATCCCATGTTTTTCCCTTAGGATTTATTTTGATTTCCTTTTCCAAGCGATTAATGGTCACCTATCCTTTCGGTGCAACTTGGGCATGAAAGGTGCCCTCTGCATCTTTGGCTTCCTGCTCCATCCTTGAAACCCTTTGGGGATTGTTATGAGTTCCCTTCCCCAGGGGGTTCCTTTTTTTGTGCGATCTCTTCATTCTCACCATCCTATCTAGCCTATGGAAGCTCCTTTTCTGGATTCTCCACCTATTTCCTGCCCGTGTGTCTGTGGTGGATCCTACAGTTGCACTCTTATGTTTACATCTATTTATGTTGTTTCTTTTGTTATTGAAATTTCCCTGCTGCGGGCTTGTCCTTCCAAGCATGGTCTGCCTGTAGAGGTGAACCTTCCCATCCTTTTTCCCTGTTATGATACGTATGATCATGATGACTCCATCGTTATCCCTGTATGGGCCCTTATCCCTTATTTCTTGATTTCCTACTGTGCACCTCCCCATACCTGGTCTTTGGCTTGGTGGGTCAATATTGGTTCATGTCAATCCCTCTTGCCTTATGTCATTTGCTGCCTTTCGTTTGTCGTCAATACTTTCCCATGGTCTTCCCTCGCAAGTCTTACTATTGACACAACCTTGTTGTTGTACCTTCACCTGTTGTATACTCTGGTCATGCATTGTGATTGGTGGTTGAGTGTTCGACACTCATATCCTACCTGGGTCCTTCGTGCTATCCCCTAGGCCTTTCGCTACCCTCTTTGATGTGACCTTCCTTTCTTAAGTTGTTGTCACAATCTTTTGTCACTAGTTGGAGGCAGTCAATTCTAAATTTTCCTTTTGGGATGTTGAGCCAAGTAGTATCTAGATCTGGTCCTTCATTGCTAACCCCCTCGTTGGCAATTTTGTCTGCCAGGCCATTTGCTGACCTACGTACCCAGCACAACTCCACTGTTTAATCATTTGCATATGCTCTTGGATTTTTTGTAGAGAGGGTGCCAAGCGCCAGTGTCTCTATACTTTTCCCACTTTGGTGCCATTTTGGAGTCTCTTCACCATTTTGATGACGAAGGTGGAGTCAACTTCCACGATAGTGTTGGTCATCCTTTCGTGGATTAGAATTTCGAGACTGAGCTCCAGGGATCCAAATTCCATTGCATTGTTGGTTGAGCTTCCCAAAATCCCAGCGTACAAACAAATTATGTTTCCACCACTATCTCTGATCACCCCTCCCATCCCCCTCATTCTTAGGTTTCCTTTTGCCACCCTGTCATAATTTAACTTGAGGAACCATGTCGAATGTGGTGTTCAGTTTCTCTCTCCTGATTGGAGTTTCAGTGGCCCCCCTACCCGTGTTTTGTTGTGCCTATCTTTTAGGTGGAAAACTTCCAGGATTTGGGAGTCCTGGCCCGTGGGTTGCGCTTTCCCAGTCTAGTAGTTGCGGCTCTGCACTGTTTCTTCTATTTGAGAGATTATTGCTTCCTTGAGTTTCCCTTATGGAAGGCTTTCATTCCTGAAGATGCGTTAGTTCCTTTACTTCCATATTTCCCATATGATCATCCATGGCATGAGATTCCATCATAGGTTCACCGTTTCATTTTTTCTATAAATCTCATTCCAGTTATTGATGGTTGCGCTGATGTTACCTCAGATCCTATTGGACTGGAAAAAGATGCTTGCCACCCAATCCTAGATCTCTGCTGTGTAATTACATTCATCGAGGAGGTGATTCGTTGTTTCTTCCTTTGCTTGACATAGGTGGCATCATGATGGGCCTATGAAACCCCTTTTCCTTAGGTTTTCCCAGGTTAAAATTTGGTTGTGAAGTACTAGCAATTTGAAAATTTTGATTTTTGGCCACTAGGGGTTGTCCCAAATCTTTCCCCACTATTGCGTCGGATCTTCTTGGTCCTGGGCCGTGATGTAATTTTGAGCTTATTTTAGGTTGAATTCCCCACCATTTTTCCTTCCCCATCCTAGTTAGTCCTCTTCTTCTGAGACTACAATTTTCCTTTTCCCCAATTCCTCTTCCACCTCTTTTTCTATTGTTGCAATCCGATCTCTATTTTTTGGATTGAGTTTGTCCCAGATCCTCCATCTGTCGCGGTCATTTTATTCTTTCCAGTAGTCATGAATTTTGATTTTTCCTTGCGGAGTTATCTCCTGTTGGAGTTCCTCCCTATCTGGATTTTCCATTTAGGGTTCCTATTGCCACGTGTCCTCCCAAAATCTGGTTGTTTTACCATTCCTCGCTTCTAAGAAGCTATGTTTCTGAATCCGGGTTTTGTTGCGCCAAGCTAGATTTCAGATGTTTGATCCCTCCCTTGTGCCAATAAAGTGAATTTGATCATGGTCGTTGATGTTCGGGGCATACTTGGCCTTCCAAATGGTTTCCCATGGTGTTTCCTTTTCTTTTACCCATCTCCACCAAAGTTTCACCCCGTAGGCTTCATTTGTTACTTGTGGGTCTTGTAATCCCAGGCCTCCTTTGCATTTGGGTTTGTAAACCTTCTCCTAGGCCACAAGGGCCCATTTTTTCCTGATTTACGCACCTCGCCATAGGAATTCTCTTTGGATGGATCTTATTTTTTGGAGTATTCCTTTGAGAGCGGGAAACACTGACATCATATAGGTCAAAATTGCTTGCAGAACCACTTTGGTCTGAATAAGTCTCCCCGCTAGGTTGAGGGATCTATAAGTCCAGTTTTTCACCCTCTCCTATAGTTTGTTGATCACTCCTTCCCATGTTTCCATTTTTCATGCTCTGCCCATCAGGGGGATTCCCAATTATTTTGTTGGGAGCATTTTGCGTTCAAACCCCAAAATATTTTCTAGGTTTCTTTGAATTGTTGGGTTGGTATTGAAGAAATAGATCATGGATTTGGAGTGATTGATATCCGTGCTCGAGGCTTCCCCAAACTCTTCTAATATTATTTTATAGGCTTTCTCTTCCTTGACCATGGGTGTGCCATGGAGTAAGGTGTCATCAATGAACTATTGGTGCGTGGAGGTGGGGCAGTTTTCGAAAGGTTTGATGCCTGTTATTTCTCCTATTGTAGTTGGGATTTTTATACTTCTACTGAGTCCTTCCATCTTCATAATGAACAGAAAAGGTGATAGAAGGTATCCATTTCTAATGCCTCTTGAAGGCCATAAGGGTTTGGTTGGAGCTCCATTGATTAAAAGCAAGTAACTTGTCATTGAGACTAGGCTGACAATCCAGTTGATCCAGTGTTGCGCAAAGCTAAAAGATTCCATTGTCTTGACCATATAGTGCCAGATAATTTTGTCATAAGCATTTTCTAGGTCCAGTTGGATTATCATCCCCCCTCTCCTATGGAGTTTCAGTGTGTGTATCAGCTCATGGGCATGTATGATGTTGTCCACAATTTGTCTCCCTTCTACAAAACCTGACTGTTCCTGTGAAATCAATATGGGTAGGAGAGGTTTTAGTCTATTGTCTATGACTTTGGAGATTGTCTTGTAGATCACATTGCATAAAGCTATGGGTCTGTAGCGGTCTGGGGTCCTTGCTGTTGATACTAAGAGGGGGGTGAATCAGTATCCAGTACAATTTAAAAACCTTTTTTCAACTTATACTTAAACCATTCAATTATATCCAATGAGCAATGAACAATAGTATAAGAGTTACACCAATACACCACAATACACCATGCACAATATATGAGAAATAATCAATAGTTTTTGTTCAAGGGAAGTAATGACTTCCAAAGGTAGCTACAGCTTCCAAATGTAAAGGGAGGGATAAACCTCTAAGAGGAAGATACAATCCTGAAATATCAAGAGAGATTTGAACTCTCTATCCTTTCCCCTTCCTTCCACCCAAGAATATATGAGAGATAAGAAAACTTTACATTAAATCATCACCATCAACCAATCATCACATAGAACATGATAATGCTTTCTGAGACTTCTTCAATTTCTGCAATTATTCATTTCTTGGAGTACTCTGATCCTGTAGATAATGTTACTCAATGTATTCTCTGAAACTCCTCTAATTTTCACTCCTTGAATCATCCCCAAAAAGAGGTTATAGAAAGAATGGTAGACTTTATTCAATTCTGGTCTGTTCAGAAGATCCAACTTGTACAACATGCCCCGCACTCAATATTTAACATCTGATTCTAAAACTTGTACAAAAGAAACTACGCTCAGTACTCTTTCCAATGGAAGTGATCCCACTACATTTGGATTCTGTATGAAAAATTTATGACTATTTTACCCAGAACACCTGTTTATTGACTAGTTTCAGGACTGGTCACAAACCCTATATGCCACAGAGTGTATCTCCATAATTATAGTGAATCAAGAGCTGAAATTTTTACCAGAGGTACCTTGATATGGCTTCTCAATACCATAGCGATTTCACCATCTGAATCGTTCTAAAAAAAACGTTATAGCAAAAATGGTAAGATGACCCGAATATAACATACCTTAGAACACATCACCAAAAGACTTCATCCTCCCTTGAAATCCGGCCTTCTTTTACTTCTTCTTCCCTCTGAAATTCGACTTGTATCAAATGAATGTATAATGATATTTATTTATACCATTTATGTCACTTCCT
>ML809294.1:11094-43601 GCA_009831015.1 Picea engelmannii | reverse complement strand
TCCTCTAATTTTCACTCCTTGAATCCTCCCCAAAAAGAGGTTATAGAAAGAATGGTAGACTTTATTCAATTATGGTCTGTTCAGAAGACCCAACTTGTACAGCATGCCCCACACTCAATATTTAACATCTGATTCTGAAACTCGCACACAAGAAACTAAAGTCCATACTATTTCCAATGGAAGTTATCCTAGTGCATTTGGAGTCTGTATGAAAAAGTTATGATTGTTTTACCTAGAACACCTGTTTATTGACTAGTTTCAGGACTGGTCACAAACCCTATATTCCACAGAGTGTATCTCCATAATTATATCGAAGCAAGAGCTGAACTTTTTCCCAGAGGTACCTTCATATTTCTTATCAATACCATAGCGATTTCACCATCTGAATCGTTCTAGAAAAAAAGTTATAGCAAAAAGACTTCATCACATACCTTAGAACACATCACCAAAAGACTTCATCCTCCCTTGAAATCCGGCCTTCTTTTACTTCTTCTTCCCTATAAAATTCGACTTGTATCAAATGAATGTATAATGATATTTATTTATACCATTTATGTCACTTCCTTTTAACATTAGGGCCGACCTGACACTTTCTTATTTTGTAATTATTTTCTTTAATTATTTTTAGGGCCTACATGTACTTCCTTTTTCAATTCACTTTGTCATCTTCAAAAAATCATTTCTCCTCAACCATGAGGATCCATGTGACATGCAACATACCACCGGAAACAGAGTGATGTATACTATCCATTCATGGGTGTTGTATATGCATGTGCATTTTCCTTCATGTCCAAATACCTTTACCAATCTTGTGGTCCAAAACCCATGACTAGGGTTGACATCAATGACAACAATCAATCTTCCAACACTTGCTTCATTTTCTTTAGGGATTAAAGTAATCATTGTGGAATTTAGTGCTTTCAAAATGGAGGCTGAGCGTATGGATTCTTCCACCACCCCATAAATGTCATGTTTGACCACTTCCCAACAGGATTTGAATAATTCCACCGTGAAACCATTTGGGCCTAATGCCTTTCCATTGGGAAACTCCTGGACCACTTGGTCAATTTCCTCCTTAGCGATGGGTTGTTTAGGTTGATATTTTGTTCCTCGGTAATTAGCCTAGGGATGTGCTGAGTTATCCTTTGTATGGAATATGTTCGGTCTTGGTTGGGTTCCTGGGCTATCCCCTGGAAGTGTTTTACCAATATGTTTTCAATATCCTTATGGGTCTCTATCTCAATCCAATCCTAATCCTGAATTTTCAGGATTTTTTTGTGGGTTCTTCTAGAAATGGTTGTTCTATTTAAAAACTTTGTATTTCACTCTCCTTCCTTTAGCCACCTAAATCTAGATTTTTGGTGCCATAGAGTCTCTTCATGCTGACAACTTGCTTCCCATTCCTGGGTCATTTGGGTCTCTTCCTTTTTCCTATCCTCTATATAGCCCTTGTCTATGCATATTTACTGGAGTTTCCTTATTCTATCTTCAATATTTTTTTTTCTTGGTTAATGTTTCCAAATATTTCCTTGTTCCACTCCTTGAGTTTATGTTTGATGTACCTAAGTTTCTTATAAATATTGAACATTCTTGTCCCTTTCTCTAGTTGTTGCGCCTAGCACCATTGGTTGATGTTCTCCTTGAAAGTGGGATGTTCAATCCAAAATTTCTTGAATCTGACTGTAGAATGATGGACTTTGACACCAAGAATCTATCTAGCCTCATCACTATCTTATGTTTATTTATCCATTTTTTGTTCCATGTGAATTGGCCATTACTAGTTTTGATGTCCACCATCTCCATTGTGTCATTGAAAGATGAAAAGTCTTCCACATCTCTATCCAATCTCCTAGTGCCTCCTTTGTTTTCTACAAGTGTCATGATGATGTTGAAATCCCCTGCCAGGATCCAGTGGAGGTTGCTAGAACAGAATTTTAGGTTTCTAGGTCTAGGAGCATTCTTCTATTTTCTTCCAACATCTACAGATCATACACATTAGTGAATAGAATCACCTCCATGTTACCTATGTTTTCATGTTAACTGAAAGTGTGTGTGTCTGGTGTCTTCGGCTACTAGTAGATTCATTAATTGTGGCTTCCACAAAGTGAGAATATCACTTGTCATCTGTTGTCCTTCGAAAATCAATGTCTTGTACTTGATCCATTGTTTTTTGTTGATTGTTTCCATTCTGTCTATAGTACATTTTGTCTCTTGGATGAAACAGAGGAATGGTTGTTCCTTCTTCAGTCTTTTTTTAAGGATTCTTTGCTTTTGTGGGTTGTTTGGGCCTTTAATATTCCATGTTATAATATTCATTTAAACATGTTGGGGGGAGTTGGGAAAGAGATTTTTTATCTTACCTCAGTTTATTAGTAGAGCTCCTAATTCATGTAGGGACAGACTGTTTTTATTTCCTGCCTTTCTTCCTTCTCGTCTTCTTGGGTGAGAGCTGGAGTTGTCCCTCACTTGCTTTGATTCCTAGGTGTCGCATCTCCGCGTGCATGTGCTTGATCCCTCTGGATTTTTCTTCCTCCCTTAGGAGGAATAGGTATTTGATATGATCTAGTTGCTCCACTGATACATTGTCTACGCCCTGCCTTTTCCATTGCTCCAGTATGTTTGGGAGATCTATTCCTTCCCTTTCCATAATATATTTGAGATCAAGATCTTCCGTACCTACCTCACTTGGTGTCATTTCTACATCTCTGTCTGACTCCTGCATGGGGGTGTTTGCATCTCTATTTTCTCCATCCATAGGAATTGCGCTACCCCCCTATTCTATCTTATTACTTGGGCTATTTGTGTTCTCATTTGTGGCTTGTTCCTTAGCTTCTTTGGATTTTTCCTTTTCCTTTCCTCCTTCTTCTCCTTTGTTGGTTTTGTCCCACCCTTCTGTTCGAGTCCTGGCTTCTAGATTTCTTCCCGTTGGGGATTTACTTGGTTTCTTGTTTGCTCTGTTTCTGTGCTTTGTCTTGATAAACCCATCCTCATCCTATTGTACTTTGGTGTTTTCCTCTTCTTCTTTTTTATTGAGAGGGAATTCTCATAATAGGTGTCCATGTTCATGGAATCTTTTGCATTTGAAATGGATATTCTCGTAGTCAATGTTTTGTATCCATTCCTCATCCCTGAATTCCAGGCTTATGGCTTCTAGGATTTCCCCTAAAACATCCATATCTTTGCAAATCCTTGCATAGGAGGTATATCTCCCTTTTAGGGTTTTTTCCGATGTCTTCACATATTTTGAAAGTTTTTTCCCGATTTCTTCGAAGGTGGAGGGTATCCAATAGTCTAGCAGCAGAGAGTAAATCCTCATCTATATGGGTACATTCTTGATGGTTTCTTTCTCTAGGGAGAAGTTTTCCTTCCATGGACGCATGTACAGTCCTACCGGTGCATGGAAGTATGCCCCCCCCCCTCAAAGACTATATCCTTGTCCTCTAAGTTCATGAATACTTTTGTGAAGAAGCCTTTAGACCCCAGGTGGAGTTCCACTTCCCCACCTGGATTCCATTGGTATTTTATCCAGTTGTGCAATGTTCTTTCCATGGGCCACAAACCCATGAACTTGCAAATGAGTGCATGCATTTTTATCTAGTCCCGGTAGAGTTGTGTTTGTGGATCTTCCAGTATCACCTTGGGTATCAGTGTTTTCTTAGGTTTACATGGGTTGTGCCCATCTACCCCATTGGGGTTCACTGGTTCTTGTGCACCATTCTGGGTTTCTCTGGCTTCTTCCCCCATGTGATCCCTTTCTTCCTAGTTGCTTTCCTGATTCTGTTCCAGTCCTGATCCCGATGGTATCGTCATTGGTTCCTTGAAGTCTCCACCACATGGGCCTTTTACCCTATCCACCACTACCTGCTTGTATGAGGGGGGTCCATTACCACCCCCTTTGGTAACCATGTTGTGCTCCATTGTGTTTGTGAAATTCAAACCCTAGCATGTTTTTTTTCCCATTCCACATTTCCTAGGTCACTTACACCTTCCATCTTCTTTTATTCATAATGTCGGTCATGTATTGTGTCTTATATTTTTTAACATGGTATAAAATCTCTTTTAGTCTTAAGGGATAGATAGCTTCAACATGGTATTTTTCCATGGGAAGTAAGATTCAGTGAGAGCATCCAATAAAACAAGAGCATTGGGCACACAAGATACATCATCGATGAATAACAACACTGCAAATTACTTTTTCGTGAAGCTTCCACCACCACCACCAAAGATATGTAGTTGTGGCCTTGAGATATACATAATCACCTTGTGACAAGTCTATTTTTGAATTTTTTATGCACCAATCCAAATTAACACGAACAGATCCTACTAAGAACAATCCTACAAAGCATCATATCCTACAAAGCATCCTCCATGAATGACCAATCAAAAGAATTTTGGAAAAGCATCCACATAATCGACATGAGTGACTCATTTTCTGATTTAGATACTTGCAACATATTTTCAATAGTAATAGACACTCTCAGGGCACGAGAATGAGTATTCAACTGACAATCAATGAAATTAATTAATGCATTCAATGCTACTAGTATTTGGTTTCTTTGTACATCATATTTTTTTTTTACATAATCATTTAATCTACCGGTATAATAAAATGTGAATGATAGAGTCCATTGAGTGTAGAGTTTGACCTTAATTTGATGCTATCTATGGATAGAAAATACAAAGATATTTTTTGCATAGAATAACACAAGTGGCAATTCAAACCTCTCTTTGTCAGATGCCTCGTTACACAAAAAATGGGCCTCTCTCATCGTATCCCGGTGAGATTGTCTCTGTAAAATTCACCTATCCAATGATGAATATTTATTCATGTAAATGGGAATATTACTCTTTGTTCCAAATGGGGAAAACAAATCACAGTATGGGTCTCCTTTGTATAGAATTTCTTCTATTGATTAGTCGTTCAACCAAATATTCCCATGAGCAGTGTTGGCCCTTGAATATGTAAGGAAGAAAATATTAAGTAATAAAGGCAAAGTACAAACTACGTGGAAGGAACATACACCAAGGAGGGGTCGAAGTGGTTAAAGAAGAAGAAAAGAAGGTGTGAAGTAAAGGAAAATATATCCGTTGGAAGAGAAGATCAAAGCAACAAAGAAAAGGGATCGTGGACAACTCAACAAGAAGAAAAATATATCAACGAGTGCTTTGGAGCACCGCGTGGAAAAGGAGGAAGGACAAGATGGCGAAGCCCTTAAATAATGAGTCAAGTTGACCTAGGGTTTTGGATCTAGGTTTTTGACACCTAGACTTTTGCCATGTAATGTATAAATAAAGGTCTAGAAGAGTCGAGAGGGTTGCTAAATAGTTCATTCGTTGACACTATGATGGTTGTTGTTCATTGTTGAGTATTGTTGTTGAGAGCAGTATTGACACTATATTGTAATATCTTCAGTTGGGTGCGAAGATCGATCCTTCAGCTGGATGCATAGGGAGGGAAGGAAGAAAGAGAGAAAAGAGAGAGAGAGAGGGATCTGCAACTAAGTGCACAAATAGAACTATATGTTTCCACATAATATATCAAGAAACACATTTATGAGGACGTATCCCTAGGGAGAGGGTGAACCATGTATATCTCATTTTTTTGTGTGATTGATCTTGTGTTATTTTCCATCTGTTATACTTTTATTGCATCGTTGTGTTAGATCAGAGATATAACTTGCGAAGTAAGCTTAGGAAGGGTAAATAACATCTAGATTATTGTGTGTTATGTTCTGGATCCACTTTGCATTTCCCCTGGTTGTAGACACCTGTGTCCTACAACCCCCCATTGCTAATTTGGGTGAGACTGCATCTTCTTCGTAGGTGTTCATGAAAGGGCCAGTAGTTAGGGTTTGTTGGTGTATTGTTAGAGCAAAACCCTGGGTCTACCTCTGTGCCAACAAATGGTTCTGTTGCTGGGACTGAGATATTCTTAAGGTAATGTCAAGGTGGTTTCCATCGAAGACAAAAATTCAGAAGTGGATAGAAGAACAAAAAAAGGACTTCATTGAAGCCTAGAACAAGAACCCTAGCATTATTATAGAAGACTAGTTAGGAAGGTACATCTTTACTGACATACACAAAATTTTCTTTGGAGGAATTCATAAGGAGTTATACGAGTGGTTATCCAGACTAGTAGATACCTAGTTTGAGATCATATCTAGACCACCTGTGGTTTGGACAACAATGATGATCAAGAAGGTCAAGAGAGTTGATAACACTGTGTCTAGAGTAGTGGATCTCTAGTTTGATAGCACTATTGGAGGGTACATTACTAAGTTTTCTATTGAGAGAGTCAAATCACATAGTCAAGTAGAGAGGTACTTCTTTAAGGGACCTAGAGGGAAGTTCCTACACTTTTTGAATCTAAGGATTAAGATGCTATTGCATGAGAAGAATATCCTAAAGATACAGTGAAACTAATGTTCAAAAATTTAGACAACTACAGTCATGCAGAGGCTAGACACACACACAGTGGCAGACCATTTAGAGAGGTTCCTCTTGTAAACCTATTTCAGCAGAACTACGGAGACGAAGGATTCTACAGTGGAGAAGAAGAAGATATAATATAAGAATAACATTCAGAATATGCAAGAACAAAGGAATTACAGACCAAAGAACTTTGCCAAGGAGAGTTAGAAACTTCAGGAACTGTGCCTACTATCGAAGTAAGTACTATTATTCCTCCTGTTGTTTTAGCAGCATTAAGTAACCAAAGTAACCAAAGTAGTCATAACAATCAGAGCATTGTTACCAAGAGTTTATTACATACTCAGTCAATATACCAAGTAAGATCGATGGCATATGAAATGAGGTTACCCATCTTCAGAGGAGATGGATCTGAAGATCTTGACCAACATTAGTTCTTATGCGAAGTTGTATGGAGCATCAAGAAAGTCACTGAAGAAGCTATTAAGGAAACTCATTTTAGTACTACCTTGAGGGATCACACTCTAAATTGGTATATGAATTTGGTTTCAAGACCTAGACAGCCTAAACTGCTGAATGATATCATGACTGTGTTGAGTGCAGAATTCAAGAAATGTAAGTCAGAATCCCAATGCATTACAAAGCTGAAAGAAATCAAGTAGAAGGTAACTTAATCTATTTGGGAGTTTGATTAAAGATTTAAGACTCTAACATGTCGGTTGATTTTTCATATTCCAGACGAACAAAATAAAGAATGGCTCATCACTGCTCTCTTGCCACACATCAGAGTTCCTCTGATGAAGCAGAAAGTTGCTTCGTAGGCTGAATCATTGGAGATCACCATGAAAATAGAAGCATCCCTTGTAGGAGAATCCATCCTAGGTATGATTCAAATATTGAATCAGTTAACTAGTTTATCTTTACAGGTCGAGGATATGAAGAAAGATAAAGGAAAAGAGAAAAGAGAAGATATATGGTGCATCAGATGTAAATCAGAGGGCCATGAAAAAGAGAATTGTCCCCTATTTAATGAATACTTAGCCTCTGGAGAACCTATTCCTTTGAAACAAGATATTGTTCCTTTGAAACAAGATACTATACCCTGGTGCGAGGTATGTCGAACTAGACATCTCCCTAGTGAATGTTATTACATGAAAAAATATGTCCAGGCACCTACCAATTTTTACTGCACATTTTGTAAGTCTGTGGGACATGATGATAAGGATTTCTAGGCTTATGAACTCATGCATGAAATACCAAGGGATACATATAGAATTCAAGGAGAAGTACAACAATAAGGAAACAATGCGCAGTTCAACTCCCCGGGTGGAGGAAACTTCAACCCTCGCGGTGGATTCATAAGAAGAGGAGGAGGAGGAGGTATGGGTTGAGGTAGAGGTCATATTATTTGTTATAACTGCGCACATCTAAGACATTTTGAAAGGGATTGTTAGAAACCTTATGCTACTTGTAACTATTATAACTTGTTTGATCATGTCATTGAAGATTGTCCAGTATTATTAGCCAAACTCCAAGAGAGACAAGGAGGAAACCAACAATTCCAATTGATATCAGTAGAACCTCATGGTGAATACCCCAGAGTCACTATTATTACTAGAGGAGGCATTTTTACAGGAGAAGACAGAGTGAATCCATGAAAGAATGCAAATGGATCAAGGATTAGAAGAGTTGCAGAGAAGGCACAGTTTTTTTATCCTAGGAGAGAGAGGCATACTTTTGAAGAGGCAAGGAAAGAATTTTTAGAAGGACAAGATTCTTCGTCTAAGGTACAACCAAAAGTAATGGAATATTAAATTCCATCAGCATTTTATCAATCTGCTAGATAAGGAAAAAAGGTAAGCAAGCTCATGGACTTCTTATATAACTGTATAAATTTGATTAAATATGGAAAGGTTGTACAAAAATTACAACACCTAGTGAGATAGTATGAAATTGGGAGAATAGACCCTATGCTAAGTAGAGTTGTGAATCAAGTATCTAGGAAGAGAAGGAAAAACAAGGAATTACATCTTAGTGCTCAGATTGGAGATTACGATGTGGACTATGTGGTCCTCGACTTGGGATCAGAAGTAAATGTTATGATGAAGCAGACTTGGGAACTGATGGGAAAACCTAGATTGATTTACTCTCCTATCAGGTTCATGATGGCTAATCAACAGGTGATAAGCCCCTTTGGAAGACTAGAGAATGTACCTGTAGACATTGATGGGATAAGGACATTTGCAGAATTCGAAGTGATTGAAATTGTTGATAATAGTTGTCCTTATCTAGTGTTTTTAGGAATTGATTGGGATTTCAATAATTCAACTGTTGTTGAACTAAAGAAGAGAGTAATGACATTTGAAGGTAATTTCATTAAAGTCATCACACCTCTAGACCCAGATGAAGGTCACATATACACATAACCTGTCAGGGAAGAAGACCACACATATGAACTAGAGAACATTTATAAGCTGATAGCAAGACAACAAGATTACATTAATCCTACAGCAGACGGAAACCTCAGCTGGCGAAGTGAAAGTGCATGTTCATCATATTCATAAGAGGCATTAGAAAATTGGAAGAACATGATGTATGAAGTCTCCACATGGTGATGTGCCAGGCTAACCAGATAATTTCAATGGATTGTCATAGAAGTAAGCAATCTTCCAACATTTGATGGTTTGAATCACCTAGAGACATTTCTAGCTAGATTTGAGAAAATTGTACCAGTGCAACAAAGGATGTTGGCACTGGATGAAGCCTTGAAAGCCACACCATATAGATGGTGGGGAGTACAAAATAAGAACATCGTGGAGTGGACACAATGTCTCACCTTATTGACAGTGTTCTTTTTAGACCAAGCAGAAGGATGTGAAGTTTGATACATATTCCAAAGTTTTCCTAAGGACCACATGAAAAGTTGTGAGAAGGCTTAGATCAAGAATCCTAAATAACAATGGGTGCATAAGTTCATTAACACCTTGGATACTACACCTATCAACTGGTATCTTCAAGAAGAACTACACCTCATCACTACAAACTGATATGGAATGACTCAGAACTTTATAGCTACCTTCTTATTTGAAAGTCAGTACCCTACAATAGATTAGGCTTTACAAATTGTAAGACAAAAGGTCTTTGAGGAGGCAACTAACCTCCCTTTTGAGAAAGAAGAAGATGAATGGACTACGCCTCTTCAACAGTTACAATATTGCTACAATATTAATGTTGATGAGGATGATGACCTTAGAGATGTAAACATTGCATAAACTAAAGGTCACAGAGACATAGAAGGGCTTGGGATTGAATTACCCTTTGTTGGACAAGATATTAAAATCAAGAAAGTTAATATTGGAATAGAGAAAACACCTAACATGGAAAATGTGGGAGACTATTAGTATGATGCCACTATTAGTAAGATCACAGAGCTACTACATGAATATCAGGACTTGTTTCCAACCAAGTTCAGAGACATGAAGGGAATTAAAGGGCCCATGGGAGAAATGAAGATCCTCTTGAGACCAGATGCAAGACCTATCAGGCAAAGACCTTACAGACTAAATCCAAAATACAAGCAGAAAGTTAGGATTGAATTAAATAGAATGTTGGAAGCAGGAATCATAGAACTTGTTGAAGAATATGAATGGATTATCCCTATAGTGGTCCAAGATAAGAAGACAAGATAAATCAGAATTTGTGTAGACCTAAGGAAGTTGAACGATGCATGTCTATTTGACCCATTCCCTACACCTTTTACTGACGAAGTTCTTGATAACATAGGAGGATAGGAGGTGTACTCATTCACAGATGGATTTTTAGGTTACCACCAGATCAAGATTGCTAAGGAAGATTGACATAAGACCACATTTGCAATAGAATGAGGTTCTTTCCAGTATACTATAATTCCCTTTGGCTTGAAGAATGCACCAACCATCTTTTCCAGGTGATGGCGCGACGCTCCTACATACCCCGCAGGATCTCTGCACCTGACCTCCCGGTCTCCAAGGATCATTCAAAGTTCACCTTTGAGCTGAAGCGGATCCTTGGACTCCCAATGGAATCTCTGTGAAAAACCCAATCCACAGATCCTTTTCTTCACCCGCACGACCTTCTGCACATGACCGCACTCTTTCCCTAATGACAATTTCAGGTTTTCAGGGTTTCGTGATCCCCGATGTCAAGAGTTCTTGTCCTCTTGAAATCCTGATCTAGGATGAGAAATTTCACCGATACACGCCCTTTACACGTTATCCCTCCTGACTATTCTCTGGTCCATGTGACCACTTTCCATAAGACCGCAGCCTTATATTCCTTCCGTCGGGGTTTTGGGCTTTAAAATCCCTATGTACTCCAACTTCCATTAGCCCTCCAGGCTATGCTCCTGGTCGACGTGACCTCCCCCTATATGATCACAACCATACCTCCTCATCGGGGTTTCGAACTTTCCAATGTCGAAACACATATGTCCTCAGGATTCGTGATCCCTCGAATCTCGACGCACTCTTTATGCACTAGATCTCCTGGCTAGGCTCCTGGCTCATATGACCTTTTTCCCTGTGACCGCAGTCTTTTCTCCCATCGGGGTTTCGAGCTTTTCAATGTTGCAATGCATTAGCTCACAGGATTTCCAATTCCTTAAATCCCGATTATCCGCTATGTTGACAGTTGGCCCCTTAAACGATACTTCCCACTTCTCCGATATACTGACAGTTGGCCCCCACGATGGCACCTTCCTCCTTGTCGGGGTTTCAGACTTCGCGATTCCGAAATTCCCAAACCTCTTTTCACCAGGATTCCCGATATCCCAATGACCAAAATGCCCCTTATCAGGTTTTCAGACTTTGCGATTCCGAAATTCCCAAACCTTTTGTCACCGGGATTCCTGATATCCCAATGACCAAAATGCCGATAGATAACCTCCTATCGAGACTTTCCCCGATGACTTCGATTGCTACCACGTGTCCCATCAAGATGGACAGTTCAAATTTCTCCTCATGTTTTCGAGACTTCTGATGTCCCGATTTTCATGACCTTAGGAACTCCGATTTCCCGAGTGTCGATATCTCGATGTCTAGTGCCCGGATCTCCGAAATGGAAGATCACGTGACACACGTCCTCTCTCAGATGGACGAACTAGATTTGTGTTGGGTTTTTCAAGGTGGACTTACCTGATCTCCTATCCACGGGAATGATGATATCCCGACTCCCAACGCCTCGATCTCTGGACTTTTACTATCCACAAACGGACGATCCAGATCTTCCCGGGACTTTTACTATGGAAATCCCCGATCTCCTGTCCTCGGGACTCCCGATTTCATGAAAGACGATATCTCGATGAATGTCGGGACTTCTGCCTGGCGTGAGAAGGGTTAAACCCCATGCACTTCCTGTCCAATCCGATGGCTGACGGGATTTCTGAAAGAGATCCAACGGCTCACGATCTCCCCCTTCTGTGCACTTCTCCTGCTCCTTCCTAAACATAGAAATCAACGGTCCAGATATCTTTTATGTGTCAATCCGATGGATATTGTGCTCCCTCCTTATCTTGCACACTTTCTTCCTGCACTTGGAGGAACTCCAAGTTCTCAAAGGCTCTGACCTTCATCCTCCTTTTCCTCTCTATGAGCTCCTTTACCTGAGTTCTCGCTTGCGTATGAAAATGTTGTTCTCCCTGAGCTTCTGGGAACTCTGAACTCCTCCAAAGAGTTCTTCAACCTCTGCACTCCTTGCAGCTATGCTCTGTGCCTGAAAGTACTCGTCCTCCTGAGCTTCTGCGCCCAAATCCTCAAAGGACTCTATGACTCCTATGCCTCTGCAGGGTCTTCACGCACCCAAAGTGCTATCTCTCCTGAGCTCCTCAACACTCAGACCACTAAGGGATTTTGTCTTTCTTCTCTTCTCCCACAGATGGAGAAATATGGATGCCCTCCTGGCTATCCTTTTTCTCAAGCAACTTCTTGCTGAGCCTTTCAGGGTGTTCAACAACCCTGTGAAGATCCCTCAGTGGATTCTTCTTCAAATCACAGAACTCAAAGAGTTCTCTTCTCTTATGTGTCTGTCTGCACACTTACTCGATGCCCACCTGGCAGAGTATCCTCTCCTTTCACTCGCTCAATGCTCGCCTGGATGAGCTCTCAGAATCCTCAGTGATTCTGTTTCCTTTTGAACTCACAACAGAGTTCTTTTCATTGCACCACTGTGCATATGCTCAATGCCCACTTGGCAGAGCTTTACAAAACTCACAGCTAAGTTTTGTCTGCAACTGTGTCTCTCATACACAACCTTGCCTCCAAGGTATTCAACAACCTTGAGGTTTTCTCCCGAGTTGTTGATTCCATTTCTTGTGCTGCATCACGTCTTTGCCTGAGTCCGCAGAATTCAGAAGTGCTTCAATGCACCGGTATTCAGAGACCGCGATACTCTGTCATGCCCTCCTGGAATGAAACCTCAAAGACCTTCACCTGAAATCAAAACAACCTGAAAATGCCTAGCATACATTCACAATGTATAAAGAACACTCACAGACATCCATTCAACACAAAATAATGAAAGAAAAACTGCTCTTTGTATTAAATATGGAAAATGCTTGTATTTACAATGTGTTCCTGAGCAAGGCCTATAACAAGGTCTCGGATCTTCTCTCTTTCTTCTCTCTAATCGTAGATTCTATCCTCTCAACTTAATCTCAGCTCTCGACTTACTACCAAAATGAGATACTAAGTCTCTTTTACCTGAGGGGGATCTTAGATCTCTTTCCTCCAATCTACCTACCCTATTCAATTACATTGAATGGGTTGTCTAGTCCGCTATCCAGATCTAGATCTCAGCGATACAAACATTAATGGCCGATCTTATATATAGCCTGCACAAAGGCACGACTCTACAACTCACCATATTATACATTTAATTACATTGAATTCAGATTTCAAATGAGGTTGCACCTCTCTTTTCATCTTTGAATGCACGCGCTCGACGTGGCTGGATGGATGGATGGCTGACGTGGATAGATGCTCTTGCATCACCAGGGTGGTGGTCGAAGCACTTAAGGACTTTATACATAAGTTCTAGAAAGCTTACTTTGATTATATGATTGTCTTTAGCTTACTCAAAGACCATATTGAATTCTTAAGATTAATGTTAGATAAGTTCATGCAATGTCAGATTGCCCTGAATTTGAAAAAAATGCATTTTCTTTTCACCCTTTGGAGTGTTGCTAGGGCATATCATGTGTAAGGAGGGATTGTTGGTAGATCCTTCCAAGATTTCCATCATTGTTGATCTACCTCCCCCTACTTCTGTTAGATAGTTGTGCAATGCATTAGGGCACACTGTATATTACAAAAAGTTTTTTAAAGGTTATGCACATATAAAAAAACCTATGGAGAAGCTATTAAAGAAATACAGTGAGTTCCAATGGACAAAAGAATGCCAACAGAGCTTCGACACACTAAAGTAAAAAATGGTCACTACGCCAATCTTGTTTTTTCCATATTGGAGTAAGGAGTTCAATGTTCATGTCAATGCCTCGTCCCTTGCATTAGGAGAAATTTTAGCACAGTTGTGTGTAGGAGACATTGACCACCCCATAGCCTTTGCTATATGGAATATCTCTACAGCTCGAAGGAACTATACTACGACTGAAAGAGAAGGCTTGGATATGGTTTATGCGTTGCATAAATTCAGACACTATTTGTTGGGAGGACATTTTAAGATGTTCATTGATCATCCTACATTAAAATTTTTAGTCAACAAGCCAGTGTTGGGGGGGAAGAATATGCAAATGGATACTACTATTCTAGGAGTATGATTTTAAAATTATGGTCAATCTAGGAAGAATGAATAAAGGACCGGATCACTTATCCAGGTCGGAACATGGAGAGGAACCTACCATCTTAGAGGACACACTACCAGATGCATAGTTGATGGCCATTAGGAAATTCAATGATCACTTCATCGAGATAGTTCAGTTTTTGCCCACAGGAATGGCACCTCATGAGTACACAGTCATTCAGAAGAAATAGTTGGTAGTCCGTGCATCTGATTTTCAACTCATAATTGGATAGTTGTATAAGATGTGACCAAATGAGATCTTGAGGAGATGTGTTATGGAGGCAGAAATACCATTGATCCTTGCAGAATTGCATGAAGGCATCACAGGAGGACATTACGCAGAAAAAGAAACAACGTAGAAGGTTCTCAGAGCTGGCCTTTGGTGGCCTACTTTACATAAGGATGCTAAGGAATACCACAGATCCTATGATGTATGCCAATGAGTTTGAAAGCCTTCTAGAAGGGATGAGATTCCTTTGACACTGCAATTAAGACTACAAGTATTTGAGAAATAGGCTATTGATTTTGTGGGACCTATTAAGCCACTAGGAAGGCACACAAGAGCAAGATACATCATCACTGTGACAGAGTATTTGACCAGATGGGCAGAAGCAAGAGAAGTTAAGGATTGTAGTGCAACTATATCTACACAGTTCATTTTTGAGGATATCATAACAAGGTTTGGATGCCCGAAGATCCTCATGAGTGATCAAGGCACACACTTCATCAACAAAACTATTGAAGCCTTGACTCGGGAATTTTAAGTTCACCATCAGAAGAGAACTCCATACCACCCACAGACGAATGGAACATTCAAATATTTCAATAAAATATTGGAGGCATCGTTGATCAAGATTTTCATTAACAGAGATGACTGGGATTTAAGAATTACAACAGTATTATGGGCCTAAAGAACTACCTGCAAGAAGTTAACAATGCTGACCCCATTTAAGTTGGTATATGTCTTGGAAGCAGTGGTGCCTATGGAATACTTGATTCCTATCTTAACAATTGCAGCCTTCATAGATATGGATGACACTGGCACTGTTCATGACAGGCTTGTGCAGTTGCTGGAACTAGAAGAAGACAGGTTTATTGCATGATTTCATCAATAGGTACAAAAAGAAAGATAAAAGTATTACCATGATAGACATATCAAGAGGAAGGCATTTAAGCAGGGATATTTGGTATTGTTATATGATAGAAAGTTCATGAAGCATCCAAGGAAGTTCAAGACACATTGTCTAGGGCCATTTAAGGTTGCTCATGTTACATAAGGAGGAGCTACGTAGTTGAAGACCCTTAATGGAGAATGGAAAGAAGGCTTGGTAAATGGCAACTGGTTGAAATTGTATTATGACAACCAACTACCTCACAACTCTTAGTAAAAGCAAAGAAAGAAGGGTCTAGGTACCAGGTGTAGTTAAAACTGGGTACCACACACAGAAAAGACAATCTGCACAAGGAAGGGAGGGACCGAGTAGAAAGGAAAGGCTGCTTCGTGCAGTCTGAAGTCGAAGTAAAATAGAAGGTTTAGTCTTGTAGTGTCTCGGGATGAGTCACATGTGAGTGTTGGGGGCCATTTGGCCCTTGAATATGTAAGGAAGTGAATATTAAGGAAGAATGGTGAAGTACGAACTACACAGAAGGAACGTAAATTGACGAGGGGTCGAAGTGGTTAAAGAAGGAGAAAAGAAGGCATGAAGTAAAGGAAAAGCTATCTATTGGAAGAGAAGATTGAGGAATACAAAGTAGAAAAGAAAAGGGATCGTGGACAACTTAGCAAGAGGAAAAATATATCAACGAGTTCTTTGGAGCACCGCACAGAAAAGGTGGAAGGACAGGCTGGCAAAGCTCTTAAAGCATAGGTCAAGTTGACCTAGGGTTTTGGAACCTAGGGTTTTGGATCTAGGGTTTTGACACCTAGACTTTTTCCATGTAATGTATAAATAATGGTCTAGAAGAGTCAAGAGGGTTGCTAAATAGTTGATTCATTGACACTATGATGGTTGTTGTTCATTGTTGAGTATTTTTGTTGAGAGCAGGATTGAGACTGTATTGTAAGATCTTCAACTGGGTGCGAAGATCGAACCTGCAGCTGGGTGTGCAGGGAGGGAAGGAAGAAAGAGAGAAAAGAGAGAGACAGATCTATAGCTAAGTGCGTATATAGAACTGTATGTTTCCACATAATATATCAAGAAACACAATTTTGTGGATGTAGCCCTAGGGAGAGGGTGAACCACGTATATCTTGTTGTTTTTTGTGATTGATGTTGTGTTATTTGCCATCTGTTATTTTGTTATTGCATCGTTGTGTTAAATCAGAGATATAACTTGCGAAGTAAGATTAGGAAGGGTAAATAATATCTAGATTTTTGTGCATTATGTCCTGGATCCACTTTGCATTTCCTCTGGTTGTAGACACCTATGTCTTGCAACCCCACATTGCTACTTCAAGTGAGACTGAATCTGCTTCACAGGTGTTCCCAAAAGGGCTAGTATTTAGGGTTTGTTGGTGTGTTGTTAGAGTTGAACCCTGGGTCTGCCCCTATGCCAACAAATGGTTCTATTGCCGAGACCGAGATCTTCTTGAGGTAATGTCAAGGTGGTTTCCATCGAAGACAAAATTTCATAAGTGGATAGAAGAAAAAGAAAAGGACTTCGTTGAAGCCTAGAACAAGAACCCTAACATTAGTATAGAAGACTGGTTGGCAAGGTACATCTTTACTGACATACACAAAATTTTCTATAAACCTATGCGACTCTTTTGTGGGAAATTAACACTTCCATGTAAACATTTTAGATATCTTGGTCGAATATCCTCTTGATTTATGTTCTTTTGATTTTACTCATGAAATATTTGTTTATCCAAACTCTCCACCTATAAAACAAGAATTCCCACAATACAAATCATTTCCCATTGCACACATAACAACTCAGAATTATCAAGCTCCAAAACATTTTTTGAACATTGATAATGGATCCATTGTTGATTACATATGTGTATCTTAGAAGAAATATCAATATACACATTAGATGGTCTTATGAAGAATAATTGTTCATTGTTTGTATTTGTGTTATTTTTGGCGATCTTGTGATTGAAGGAAGGTTTGACTCAATGTGTGGAAAGAGAGATTGTGTTAAGTGATACTAGGAACTACCACTTCCATCCACAATATTCCTGGTCCTTGAGTCGACCTTTATTTGCAATTTTATGACCTCATAATAGGTGGGAGAGCTGACCATACTAGTTTTGATGTTGGGTTCATTCATTTTTGTGGATATGACATTGTGAGGGTTGTTGTGTTGTTAAATATCTCTCTCATGATAAGTCCTCACACTACCCATATTCGACACATGCACTTCCTAGACAATGTTGGTTATTCTCATTCCAACCGTGTAATACCACTAGCATGCCCTTTTACACAGTGAATTAAGTCGGGTGGTTAAACAACGAATTAAGTCACTATATTTTGCATGAACGTCCATTAGAAGAGAAAGGGCTTCATCAATCTATTCAGAGATCAAATTTATGGAGATAAAAATAAATAAACATTAGAATGAATTCAACATCAAACTCTTTGGATCACTAAGCTCAATCCAAGAAAAGAGGACCCACGTGTCTATTGGAATGATAAATGGCATTCTCTAATTTCCAATAGATGATCCAAGAATATGATAGCATTCCCACGTGTCTCATGTTCTATTGGAAAGAGGAACTGAGGTATTATCTTCTTCTTATTTTATCCTATATGCAATTTGAAAATTTATGTTCCATACCGACCATCATGATAAATAATTCTTCGTAAAGGTTTTGTGGTTGGACATTTTACTTTGATTTATATGGACATTGTATATTGGGTGGATTATTAGCTAGCATCAAAAGTATTTCTTAAAGGCACAATCAATTTTGTTTGGATACCCACAATATTTAAGCCAATTATTTAAAGGCTTAGCTTTTGCTTGAGCACCTTTAAAGAGGCTATAGTGTTAGGTAGACTAATTTTGAAGAAAATACATAAGTTGATAATTTTCATAAGATAAGAAGGATACCATAATAAAATAAAATAAAATATTTGTGTCCTAGATCCACATGAAATTGAATAAGGGGATATCAAGTACACTTCAAGTCATGTGCGATGGTGACTTTTTCATGGAGGCTTATGTTATTTTATGTCTAGTTTTGACATCATTAGACTTGCAATTCATTATTTAATGCAACACACATGGAGTTCAAACACAATTAATACCATTCAAGCATATTTATGAACAAGTAATCACTCATATGCAAATAATTTTGAAGCATTCAAGTTGTCATCCACATCAACATTCAAAGCCAAGTCTACATCAACAACAATTTTAGTTTAACTTCATAATCAATATCAATTTTGAGAAATATACATGAAATAGTTCACTTGTAAGTGTGAAATAAAAATCAAGTTTAATTCTAATTTCCAGGTGCATTATCAGTTGATCCCAACACCTAAGATTCATTGTAATTTTGAAAAAAAATTGACAAGGTTGAGTGGTTGAAGCTCAAATCATTGTAATAATCATGACTTGGGGTGCATTTTTGATAGTATATAACACCCTTAGCTTGTTGGAAACAAAAATCAAATGACCATGATACAAAAAGAAACAAGTACAAGCAAGCGAGTTCAAGTGAGCAAGTTGCAAGAAGCCATTATTTTTATCGAGTCAATTGCAATCTAGACCTGCCTGCATAAGGAAGTGCCATTCAATGTTTTCAAATGGAGTGAAGTCTTGAATTACTAGAGTTATTGAACACTCTAATAATCACTGCTTAAGACAACACAATCATACACAACAAATCAACTCTTCAATTATTGCTAACTTGTTTGCATGACACAAGGTAAAGTTACATTTATTCAAGCTCAATCCCAACTCTTAAATGATGAGATAATACATCTAAAAAACAAACAGGTAGTGACGCATTTTGAACTAGTCCTTGTTCAGAACAACCCTCAATTTGATGACGATAATGATGATTATGTTCAATAGTCAGTGCAAGAGAAACAAAGTAAGCTAACTTCATATACAAGTGCAGATGAGGTCGAAGTTGTGCATGAACAAGTTCAGTTTTCTCTTTACAAGAAAATCATCAGACCTTGGGAAGAAATCAAGAAAAATAAGAATAGAAAAGGTATCAGATATGATAAGGAAGAAAATTTTTATACTCCATATTATTAAAAACCAATCCACTTCTAGATTGTTGGATTGCTTCAAGAAGTTTTAACTTCACCTATTCGAGTTGAGAATCAGAATAGGAAATGACAACATTACAAATGAATTGGTCATATGGAAGATCAATGTTTTGATCTCCATCCTTTTCAACATTGTGACAAGAAGAATCATTCAACAAAGAAATGCTCTAAGTGAAATAAACCTGCAAGATTAAAGATTCACTATGAGTGGATCAATAATTGGCAATGGCCATCAACTACCAAGCGATTTTTTATGTCTTACTGAAGAATTCAATCTCCAGTAAGGACACATGTCATAGTAGAAGGTATTCACTCTCCTACACCTTAAGGTGGGGAGTGTATAAGTCAAATGAATATTGTTTGTGGTCAACCAAAAATCACCTGTGGTCTCTCCTTTAATATGAAAAAGGGGGGAATTGATGATGGTTGTTATACTTAAAGTTTTGACAACAAAAACAAATCTCCAGATGGGAAACAAAAAAAAAAATTCACATGGGAAAAAAAATCGTTAGATGCATAAAAAGAAATTCCATATGGGAAAACAAATTGCCAAATGGGAAACAAACAAATTACTAGATTAAAAAAAAAATCACTAAATGGGAAAACAATTTCTAGTTGGGAAAACAAATCGCTAGATGGGAAATAAACAAATTTTTAAATGGGAAAAAAAATTGCCGGATGGGAAACAAAAAAATCACTATATGGGAAAACAAATTTCCAGATGGGAAACAAACAATTTGTCGGGTGAGAAACAAACAAATTGTCAAATGAGTATCAACAATCTATAGATGGTATACTTTGGTAGAATTATGGTTCAATGTATTTCATTTTGATGCAGGAGCATATACAACTCATCAAGCGAGCCAGCGCGTGGAAAGAGAAGAACAGCTGGACAGCACCAACGCATACATTTTTGAATTACTTTGAAGATTGTTGCACTGCCATTTGAATGAAAGCATTCATAAGAAGAGCACTTGTATTGTAATGTAGATAGGAAGGCATTTCATAGTTTTAATGTTGTTAGATAGGAATTAACTGTAGATTAGACAATTTTGCTTTCGAGAGAGAAAACGAAATATAGGCACCCTCCTTTGTAACATTGTAGGATTCAGATTATTCAGCATTAGCATTGAGAGCAAGAGGAACAAAGCAGAGAACTGGTGAAGAATCCCCATGTACAAATATTGAATTAATAGGAAAGTTTTGATTCAAATTCCATGGCTGTGATTATTCTCTGTGTTGTTGATATTATGTTGTTGCATACTTGTTTATTGTTATGATTTTGTTATATATGCTACATATGTAATTTCATGGTAGATTAGGAATCTGGGAGAGAGGCGAGAATAAGTTCCAAATTGTTTTTCTGTTCGAGCCATGAGATTCCTGCATTGAGTGCAGTTGAATTCCTCTGCATAGAGTGCGTTGAGAGGGCTCTACAATTAACTCTTATTCCCTCTGTCAGAATTGTGTTTGGGTTATTCGAACCATGCAGGAGAAGTGCAGGTCGAACTTGAAGTTTTCAGTCGCTAGATTGAGCGAAAGAAGGCAGGGATTCCTATGGTTTGGAGCGCATAGAATTCCAAAGTGATCAACACTCCGAGAGTTGTTGAGGCCGTGCATTAGGGTGTACGTAGAACCCCTAAAAGAAGCAGAGGAAATAAGCTCAGGAGGGATAGTTCCTTGTACATACAGTGGGAACAAACCTGGGTGAGTTTTGAACCAAAAGAAGCTTTGGAGCAAAGCCGGATTTCAAGGCGGGGAATCATCGACCAGGAATTGCCGAAAGAAATTGCGAAGTCCCGAGGATCGTTGGATTGTAGAAGAGTTGCGAGGGAGATAACCCGTAAGCGTAGGCGAGGAGGATTAAAGCCCGTCGGACTTTGGGGTTTCGGCGTTCGGAGTTTGGCAGGGTAAGAGTTCATGCCTCGTGAAATCGCGAAATGCGATTTCCCGAATTGACGAGAGTCGTCGATCAACGTAGAGACAGGTGGCACGAATCTGGAGATTCGGGGGTTCGGCATTCGAGATTTACCAATGCAAAGAACTTGTGACAGTTGAAATCATGATCCCGCAATCCCCAATCTCACGAGTGGAGGAGCGACGTGGCAGCATGGGACCCCAGGTACTAGTGGAAGACAGGTGGCGCGATCTCGGGGAATCGACACCTCAACACTCAGGGTTTTTAAATGTAGAGTATTGACATCGTGGGGTGCGATATTCCGATAGGGAAATCTCCGACACGGGAAAGTGTTGACCCGTTGACCCATCGGGGTTCGGGGTTTAGAGCTGCTTGTAAATTGTGCTCGCGTGAACCGCGAATTCCGGAATTGCGATTTCCCGATTTGCGAAGGGAGGTCAGAACAGGAGGTATTGTGGGTAGAGACTCCCAAGAGGAGTGGAGAGCATTGACTCTTCGGGCCATGTGTAAGAAGGTTCTGGTAGGCGCGGACAGGTCACGGGGAGACGTCCGTTGCGTCAGAGTGGTATTAGAGCCAAGAATTATATGTTTTCTGTAGCAGAGAGGAAGAGAAGACGTAATGCCGCCAAGAAGAGGTAGGCAATCACCCAATCCAGAGAAGGAGAGGGAATTGTCCAGGGAAAGAAGTAGTCATGGACAGAATATAGAAATGGAGAGGGAAATATGAAATCTTCGTGCTAGAATGGAAGATATGGAAGCAACGTAGAGGCGCACAGCAAATACAGGAGATCTGAGTGACTCTGAAGGCGAAGCTAATGCTGTACCGCAAGGTGGAGTTGCAACAGAAGATGCAGCCAATGAGCGATTAATCAAGGCTATTGCCAGGATGAGCGCAAAGGTGAGGATGGACATTCCATCTTACGAGGGAAGCCTGGATGCAGAAGAGTTGCTGGATTGGATCCAAGCACTCGACACCTACTTCGATTATGAAGATATCGAAGAGGACAAGAAGGTGAGGCATGCTGTCACTAAATTGAAAGGACATGCAGCCTTATGGTGGGATGAGATGCAGGCGGACAAGCGTTCCAAAGGAAAACAGAAGATAAAGAGCTGGGACAGGATGATCGCTAAGATGAAAGTGAAATTCATCCCGAGATATTACCAGATCACTCTATTCAGGCGGATGTAGAACCTGAGACAGAAGTTGATGATGGTGAAAGAATACGCCAAAGAATTCTACAGGCTCAACATTCGAGCTGGTCATCGGGAGAGTGATGATGAAAAGGTGGCAAGATACCTAAATGGGTTGAGGTATGACATTCAGGACGAGCTAAGCATGGTCACCATCCGAACAGTTGAGGATGCGTACCAGATGGCTCTGAAAGTCGAAGAGAAGTTGAGCCACAAGCAGGAACAACGAGGGCGAGGCAGAAGCTAGCCCAGAGGCAAAGCAGTTTCCCAAGAGAGAACTCAAAAGCCCAAGGAGGAGTGGAAAAAGCCTCAAGGAAAAGCTAAAAGAGGTGGAACCTCACAGCAGAGACAACAAATTTCTGAGCCGAGGAGGCAGCAAGATGATCAGCAAGGAGGATATGCTGACGCCAACACATTTCCTCGTACTTGAGGTAGAGGAAGAGGCAAAGGAGGAATTATCACATGTTTTACGTGTGGTAAAGACAGTCACAAAGCCATGGGCTGTCCAGATAGGAAAATGGACAGAGGAAAAGCTCACGTCGCTGAGGCGCAGAGGCGTGACGTGGAGGATGAAGACACTGGAAGTGGGAAATCACTGACAGTGCACAAGGCTCTCTTGAAACCTGAGAAAGAGGTGGACAGCTCAGCGCAAAGATGCAGACTATTATGGACCACGTGCAAGACCAAGGGATGGAAATGCAAGGTCATAGTGGACAGTGGAAGCACCAATAATCTCGTTTCGACCGAGATGGTTGAGAAGCTGGAGCTGAAAACGAACAAACACCCGAGTCCATACAAAGTGACATGGCTGCAGAAAGGACACCAGGTATGTGTTACAAAACAATGCTTGGTCCAATTTAAAATGGGTGAATATAAGGATGAGATCCTGTGTGATGTCATTCCCATGGATCTCTGTCATGTTTTATTGGGTAGACCATGGCAGTATGACCAAAATCTTGTTCATGATGGGAGAATGAACACATACACCTTGGAGAAGGATGGGAGATCACATACATTGCATCCGGTAAAGGATAAGGAAGTGAAGCTGGAAGTGAGCAGTACCATACTTCTCATGAGTGGGAAGGAACTTCTCATAGAGCTGGAGAAGGATGAGGATCCACAATTCTTTGTTTTCAGGAAGCCGAGAATTGTCCTGACAAGCACAAGAGTGGACAACTTGCCAGAAGAGATTCAGGAACTGCTTGGAGAGTTTGCTGATGTCATCGTGGACGAACTACCTCATTCTTTGCCACCAGTGAGGAGTGTGAGTCACCACATTGACCTCATACCCAGAGCAAGCTTGCCGAACAAGGAAGCATACAGGTTGACACCTCAGGAGAATGAGGAAGTCAAAAGGCAGGTACAGGATCCACAGGATAAAGGACTGGTCAGAGAGAGTCTCAGTCCGTGTGTTGTTCCAACAGTGCTGAGTCCGAAGAAGGATGGAGGATGGAGGATGTGTACAGACTCCAGGGCGATAAATAAAATCACCATTAGGTACATATTTCCATTGCCGAGAATAGACGATCTGATGGATTTCCTAAGCGGGGCAAACTATTTTTCGAAATTTGATCTCAAGAGCGGATATCATCAGATCCAGATGAGAGAGGGAGATGAATGGAAGATAGCATTCAAAACAAACAAGGTTTTGTATGAATGGTTGGTCATGCCGTTTGGTTTGAAAAACACGCCAAGCACATTTATGCAGCTGATGAATGAAGTCCTACGGGAATTCATTGGCAAATTTGTAGTTGTATACCTGGACGACATATTAATTTTCAGTAAGACCAAGGCTGAACACTTGAGGCATTTAGCCACTATGATGAAAATATTACAGCAGGAGAAACTACTGATCAATTTGGAGAAGTGTTCCTTCATGCAGACAGAACTCATTTATTTGGGCTTTGTAATCTTGGCAAATGAATTGAAGATGGATCCTGAGAAGGTGAACGTAATCAGGAATTGGCCATCGCCAAGGAATGTTTTTGAGGTAAGGAGCTTCCATGGATTGGCAAGCTTCTACAGAAAATTCATTCGTAATTTTAGTGGAATCAATGCCGCAATGATGGACACTATGAAAAAGCAGCATAAGGTTTTCCATTGGACAACAGAGGCTGAAAGGAGCTTCAATTTGTTGAAGCGAAAGATAACTGAGCAACCAGTGTTAGTGTTGCCAGATTTTCAGAAAACCTTCCAAGTGAAGTGTGATGCTAGCGGATATGCTATTGGAGGGGTCTTGATTCAAGATGACAGACCTGTGGCATATTACAGCGAGAAGTTGGATGATGCAAAGATGAAATATTCCACGTACGATAAGGAGTTCTATGCCATTATACAGGCATTGAAAAAGTGGAGGCATTATCTCATACCCAAGGAATTTGTTCTGTACAGTGATAATCATGCATTACAGTTCGTGAGTCAGCAAGAGAAGCTGAATCAGAAGCATGCAAAGTGGGTGGAATACATGCAGAAATTTACATTTGTGATAAAGCACATTTCAGGGACTACCAACAAGGTAGCTGACGCCTTGAGCAGAAAATGTTTATTGCTATAGTAATTCAGGGTCAAGACTTTGGGTTTTGAGAATCTGAAATATATGTATGCAGGTGATGCAGACTTTGGGGAAGCATACGAGGTAGCCAAGAACCCAGTTCTCAGAGATCAGAGTCTTTGGCTAGACTACCTGATCCAGGAGGGATTGTTGTTTTGGGGCAATCAATTGTGCATACCGAATTTCTCTATGAGAGAGAATTTGGTGAAGGAAAAGCACAGTGGAGGCTTAGCAGGTCATTTTGGGCATGACAAAACATTCGCCAAGTTGAGCAAATCATATTTTTGGCCGGGCATGCATGCATATGTTAAACGGTTTATTGACAGATGCAGGATTTGTCAACACGCGAAGGGCAGAAAGTAGAACACAGGGTTCTATCAGCCGTTGCCCATACCCGAGAGGCCATGGGAAGCCATTAGTATGGATTTTGTTTTGGGTTTGCTGAGAACACAGTGAGGAGTTGATTCCATTTTCGTGGTGGTGGACAGATTCTCGAAAATGGCACATTTTATTCCGTGTCATAAGACCAATGATGCAACCCACATCGCCAACTTGTTTTTCAAAGAGATTGTCTGATTGCATGGATTGTTGAGAAGCATAGTCTCGAATTGGGATACGAAGTTCATAGGTCATTTTTGGAGGAAGTTATGGAAGAAGTTAGGGACTGACTTGGCATTCAGTTCTTCTTACCATCCCCAGACAGATGGACAGACGGAAGTGGTCAACAGGAGCTTGGGGGATTTATTGAGGAGCCTGGTAACGGAGCATCACAACAGTTGGGATCAGATCCTACCACAGGCAGAATTCACATACAACGATTCAGTGAATCAGAGTACAGGTAAGAGCCCATTTCAAATTTTGTATGGGACACAGCCGAGAGGAGTGTCTGAGCTCAGGGAGCCAGAACAGGCTGAAACTAGCAGCGCGAGAGCTGGGGAATTCGCTGAGGCAATGCAAGAACTTCACACGCAGGTGAAATAGCGACTGCAGAAGGCGAATCAGGAGTATAAGCGTAGAGCCGATCAGAGAAAGAGGCAGCTTCAGTTTGAAGTTGGGGACATGGTTCTAGTGCACCTGAGGAAGGAAAGGTTCCCAAGGGGAACGTATAACAAGCTCAAGATGAAGAAAATTGGGCCATGCAGAGTCCTGAAGAAATTTGGGGAGAATGCGTATGAACTTGAGTTGCCAGAGGGCATCGGGATATCTCCGATTTTCAATATTTTGGATTTATACCCCTACAGGACCGAGGATGAAGGAGCTGGAACTGATGAAAAACCAGTGATCCAGTGGCAGAAGCAATTGCCAGTTGCACAGAAGCCTGAGATGGAGTGCATACTGGATAAAAGAGTCGAAAGGAAGACCAGGAGAAAGAAGTACTTTGAATACCTGGTGAAGTGGAAGAACCACCCAGTGGAGGATGCTAGCTGGGAAACCGAGGCAGTGATATAGCAGCATGGGCAGACTGTACAGGAGCTCATGGACAGGGGCCCATGAAATATTTTGAGCCGAGGAGTATGATGCAGGAGCATCTACAACTCATCAAGCGAGCCAGTGCGTGGAAAGAGAAGAACAACTAGACAACACCAGCACATACATTTTTGAATTACTTTGAATATTGTTGCGTCACCATTTGAATGAAAGCATTCATAAGAAGCGCACTTGTATTGTAATGTAGATAGGAAGGCATTTAATAGTTTTAATGCTATTAGATAGGAATTAACTGTAGATTAGACAGTTTTTCTTTCGAGAAAGAAAACAAAATATAGGCACCCTCCTTTGTAACATTGTAGGATTTAGATTATTCATCATTAGCATTGAGAGCAAGAGGAACAAAGCAGAGAACTGGTGAAGAATCCCCATGTACAAATATTGAATTAATAGGAAAGTTTTGATTCAAATTCCATGGCTGTGATTATTCTCTGTGTGTTGTTGATATTATGTTGTTGCATACTTGTTTCTTGTTATGATTTTTTTATATACGCTGCATATGAAATTTCATGGCAGATTAGGAATCTGGGAGAGAGGCGAGAATAAGTTTCAAATTGTTTTTCTGTTAGAGCCAGGAGATTCCTGCATGGAGTGCAGTTGAATTCCTCCGCATAGAGTGCGTTGAGAGGGCTCTACAGTTAACTCTTATTCCCTCTGTCAGAATTGTGTTTGGGTTATTCGAACTGTGTAGGAGAAGTGCAGGTCGAACTTGAAGTTTTCAGTCGCTAGCTTGAGCGAAAGAAGGCAGGGATTCCTATGGTTTGGAGCGCATAGAATTCCAAAGTGATCAACACTCCGAGAGTTGTTGAGGCCGTGCATCAGGGTGTACGTAGAACCCCTGAAAGAAGTAGAGGAAATAAGCTCAGGAGGGATAGTTCCTCGTACATACAGTGGGAACAAACCTGGGTGAGTTTTGAACCAAAAGAAGCTTCGGAGCAAAGCCGGTTTTCAAGGCGGGGAATCATCGGCCAGGAATTGCCAAAAGAAATCGCGAAGTCCCGAGGATCATTGGATTGTAGAAGAGTTGCGAGGGAGATAACCTGTAAGCATAGGCGAGGAGGATTAAAGCCCATCGGACTTTGGGGTTTTGGCATTTCGGAGTTTGGCGGGGTAAGAGTTCATGCCTCGTGAAATCGCGAAACACAATTTCCCGAATTGACGAGAGCCGTCGATCAACGTAGAGACAGGTGGCACGAATCCGGAGATTCGAGGGTTCGGCATTCGGGATTTCCTAATGCAAAGAACTTGCGACAGTTGAAATTGCGATCCCGTGATCCCCGATCACATGAGTGGAGGAGCGACGTGGCAGTGTGGGACCCCAGGTACTAGTGGAAGACAGGTGGTGCGATCTCGGGGAATCGGCAGCTCGACACTCATGGTTTTTAAATGTAGAGTATTGACATCGTGGGGTGCGATATTCTGATAGGGAAATCCCTGATGCGGGAAAGTGTTGACCCGTTGACCCATCGGGGTTTGGGGTTTAGAGCTGCTTGTAAACTGTGCTCGCATGAACCGCAAATTCCCGAATCGCGATTTCCCGATTTGCGAAGGGAGGTTGCTACAGGAGGCACTGTGGTTAGAGACTCCCGAGAGGAGTGGAGAGCATTGACTCTTCGGGCTGTGTGTAAGAAGGTCCTGGTAGGCACGGACAGGTCACAGGGAGACATTCATTGCGTCACATTTGAATGATACATAGGATATAGGATTGTGATGCAAATTTTGAGAGAAATATTGTTGACACTTTGTTCACCTGGATGGTTATTCGACCTACTAGAGGACATTTGGATCCTTCTGCATTGCAGCTTGGCATTTGATTGTGTTTTCAATAATTTTAAGGGATGTATCAGACTTGTAGCTAATTCACTTCTCTTGGTTCACTCTCATCATATTATATTTCACATCAATGAAAATATTATAGATATTTTGTCTCACATGATTACATAGTGGGATTTTCTAGAGTTTTTAGCATCCAGTTTTGATGGTTTTTTAGGCAAATTTTTCATTGAAGCTAAGATCATAGGCTTTTGAAAGATCCAATATATATTATTTTTCATTAGTTTTTATTGATTAACTTATACAAAGATAAAGACTTCTGAGTGGGGGGAATGTTAGTCTACAGATTTCCTTACCAATCACTAAGTCTTGATGTTGTCACATTAAATTGTATTATTCATTTAGGATAATAGTGAATTATCCTCAACTGATGAATCGATGATTTAGTTAATATTTCTTAGCCTAGTAACCATGGAATGCAGTAGGATCTTGAGAAAATATCTCTATGAGGTGTCACCACTCATTGTACTATATATTTGTAAATTGGGTGTGAATAATTGAACAAGATGGATTGAGTATTTTCCATAATATTGTTAGTTCTATATTTTGTATTCTATTTCTTAACACTAAGTTGGTATCTATAGCTTCAAATAGACAAAGTTTTTCTCAATATGGTATAAATATAGTATTATTTGAAAATCATAAATCTCATATCTTTCATTTTACAGATTTTCGAGTTATGTGTCCAGTGGAATGTTCATTTATGTTATGCATCAAACACCCAAATCACATAAAAAGAGAAAGAGAAGTGACTCTATGTGATAATGAGAGAGAAGAATGAATGTGAAGCCTCTTCAAAGGGGAAACCTCCTTTTATAATAGAACAAATGTACAAGATGAGATGATTTCTAAAACTAGGTCTCCTTGGTTATATATGAGATATAGGGTAAAATTACAATTAAAGGGTCTATCCAACAACACTAATATAATGATAGAAATGTAATAACTCAATATCTAGGGATTNAGAACAAATGTACAAGATGAGATGATTTCTAAAACTAGGTCTCCTTGGTTATATATGAGATATAGGGTAAAATTACAATTAAAGGGTCTATCCAACAACACTAATATAATGATAGAAATGTAATAACTCAATATCTAGGGATTAACGTTCCTCTCCCCTTCAAACAAGTGTTTCCCTCAATGCTTGATTAATTGTGGATGTTTATGCATGAACAATTCATATTACCTTATCACCTCTTCTACTAGTAGGTTATTCCACTTCAATGAGGTACTCAGTAATTGCTCAATTTTGCAGTTGCTTGATCCTTGTTTCAAGGATTTTTTTTGGTTCCACTATGATTTTTTCTTATTCATTAATATCTGGTAAATTGTTTTGAACTGGGACCTTGTCACCAATTACCTTCTTTCAAAAGTAAACATGGAAAAATAGATGTACATGTGAATATAAAGGAAACTCTAATTTCTAAGACAAAATTTCGATCGTCTGCAACATCTTATAGGGACTATAGTACTTGGGTGCTAATTTAATGTACTTCTCTTGTTGCTTGAGGGACATTTGTTTGTATGGTTGTAGAATCATAAATACTCTATCCCCCGCATCCAATTCCCAATACCTTCATGTTTCCTCTCAAGTATGATCTGATGGAGGGAGGATGATATCCATAAAGTGCCATAAATGGGGACATTTTTGATGAAGTATGGAAGGATGTGTTGTAGAGTCATTTTACAAAATGAAACCACTTGACCCATTGTGTTTGTTTATTATATGCAAAGCAATGAAGATAAACTTCTATGTATTTATTTACAATTTTAGTTTTCCCATCAGATTGAGGATGGTAAGAGGATCTATGAGTAAATTGAATACCCAAAAAAGAAAATAATTTAGTCCAAAAATCACTAGTGAAAATAAGACCTCTATCACTTACAATAACCTTGGGGATTTCATGTTGTTGAATTTTTTGTATTTTCAGATTTGATAATTATTTCTTTATGATTTAAATGCTAATGTTATCATAGAATAATTACACACTGAAAATATCAACAAGACGTAGCGAACTTGATAAGAGGTTATTAGTAAATATTATATATGAGATGATTAGATTACAATTGATGGCCCTGATATATATATATATATATATATATATATATATTACAATTGAGTGCCCTTTGATTAATGGACATGTCTTTTCCATTATTTTATTTTCATTAATTAATTAATTATCAATTACTGTTTATTTATATATTTATACATTATATTGTAAACATACTTTTTATATAATATATTTATGTTGATGATTATTTCCTCACATGAACGTCTAATTAATATAGATCACTCCATCCTAGAGCAGGCAATGTGAGAGCACCTTGAGTCTATCCACTCTTCGTTAAGAGAAAGACTTGAATTGGTCCATTCCACTAAAGCTTAAATTTTTTGTTTGGCTATGTATTAAGAACAGACCGCTCACCTAGGAGGCGATCCAAAAAAGAGGCTGTCAGGGCTCCGGCCGCTGCCCCCTATGCACCTTTGCCACAGAAGATTTAAATCACCTCCTGATTCATTGTGACTTCACTGTGAATGTTTGGACGCGCTTGTTACAGTTCTTGTCTCTTTCATTCGTCTGGAAGGGTGACTCTGTCTCCGAGTGTTTTTCTACTTGGAAAAAAAACAAATCGGCTCCTATCTCCTTGGCTTCCATAGTTTGCTGGTGGATCTGGATTGAGAGGAATCAGGCTATTTTTTAGGGGCGACCTCCTTCTTGTCAATCAATTCTCCACAAAATTCTTTCCAATTTCAAATGACAGTTGACATCCCAAAAGATGCTACAAATCAAAGTTTGTGATTTTCAGTTGACGGATGGCACTATACTTGTTTTTTTTTATGGTGCTACTTTTTCTAGCGGCCTCTGTTGCGGGGCAGGAGGCACTTTCAGAGCTCACTAGTCAAGGACGACAAACTAGTTTCTAAATTGTGGAGCTGGGACTAACAACAAAGCTGAGCTCTTGGGTTTATGGGTTTCACTTTCACTTGAAAATTTTTGGTCATTAAACCACATTCGTGTTTTGGGAGACTCTAAACTTATTATAGATTGGATTAACCAAATGTAAGCTCAATTCAGTCCACTTAGAAGGATGTAAACAAGAAACGTTGAAGTTGTCAAACAACTTCTCCGACATTCATTTCAGCCATATTCCCAGGATTCATAATACGGCTACAGATGCTCTATCTAAGAGGGCACTAAGTGGAGTGGTTGGTAGGCTCTCGGTTTACCATAGAGATAAAGGATTTGAGAGTCAAATTTCCTCCTACAATCTCTTCGAAGGAGATTGAAGCCTCCTCTAGTCCTACTGTTTTTATTTACAGAGTGATTCCATAGCTCTCTAGTTCCTGCTTTTCCTCGGCTGGGAGTTATTATGAAATTTTTCTTCGATTGATTCAAAGCTCGCAGTTATTTTCCTCCTCCAACGGAAGGGGCGACTCCTTTAGAAATGGGCGACAACTTATCTGAGCGATCTCGCTAGTGGGGACAGGTTTACTTGTAATGGATCTATTCTATTATTGTCTGGTCTTTCTTCTCTACAGCCGTGGCTCTATTTGTGTAAATGAATTTATACTTAATATAAATTTGAGGGAATTTTTCATGGAAAAAAAAAAAGAGAAAGACTGTGCCTGGGCCATTCACCACTAGCAAAGCTTCGTGAGTAAATGAGTCATTTCCATTGGTCAAATCAACATGACCAATATGGGATAATGTATGTCCAATGTTTCTAACTAGATAAACATCAACACTCCCTCTCAATTAGGGAGACATTCCGCATCACGTCAAGCTTGTCTCTGAAGTATATAAACTTTGTATTAGATAGAGGCTTGGTGATAATGTTCGCAATTTGATCATATGTGGATATGTACTAGAGATTTATTGCTCCCTTATGTATCATGTCTCATATGAAGTGATATTTGATCTCAATGTGCTTCGACTTGTCATGAAATAGTGGATTTTCCAAAATCTTGACACAACTTTGATTATCATGGTGTAGTAAGGTTGTCTCTAGCTCTTGATCAAATAGTCCTGCAAGAA
>ML809293.1:114437-125308 GCA_009831015.1 Picea engelmannii | reverse complement strand
CTATATATTAATTATTGATAGTCATTAGTTTATGAAGTACTAACCACTGTTGCACATTTTAGCTTTATTGTTGCCTTGTCTCGCAAACAGGTGCCTATTCTGTGGAATACCTTCATCTTGACTATCTTCTTGGCGGTAATCTGTGAAAGGAAAACCTACCTTAACCTTTGAACCTAAATCCCTTGACCCTTTTCCTTTCAGCACCCCAGGTTACCTAGGGACGTCTTCCTTGGGTTTGGCCACCCTAAATAGAAAGAGCTCCCCATCGAGGTGACAGTGGGTGGGGAAGCTCCCGTTACGCCAGTTTGATCCTTACTTTTCAAGCTACCTGACCTAGACTACAAACTGAGCGATAACAATGATCAAAGTGACAGATACCATGATACCTGAACTAATTACCTCATGAGGCAAGAATCCTCTCTGACACAAGATCAAGACAATGGTGGTGGAGGCTGCTGCTGCTGACAGGATAAGGATGCTGGAAGAGAGAAAAGGTGGGCCCTTCAGGGCCATGCTAAAGTCAATCCTGCTCTCGGTACTCCATGTCTAGGACCTGTGGGCCTTGAGACATGGTCTCCTAGTTATCCCTGAAAGTGGGGGATAACATCTGGCTCCAACTCGGGGACATGTGCACACCGTAGAGCGCATGAGAACCTCAACATCTTTGGCATAACCTGCTGACCTGCTCGATCGCAAGTAGAAGCATCAGTAACAAAAATGGGGCGGTAATGTCGCCCCAACATACATAAATAAATATAAAAACTGAAATAAAACAATAAATAATGTGAGTGTGAAAGCAAACTAACATGCAATGCAAATGGTATAATACACAAATGCAAAAATGCCTAGTTACCTGTACTTACTTGTGATGTTAGGTCACACTACCCTGGTGGGGTTTGAGGAGGCGCCCGTTGACCGGCACTGTGCGTCTTCGCCCCTCCAATGTAGACAGGTAATAAGAGTCATTAACCGACTTTCTTCCAACCTTGAAAGGGCCTAGCCAAAAACGAGTGTTTCCTTTGATATTAGTAGGCTCGCCTTTATTGGCATCCCACATCCATACTACGTCCCCTTCCTTGTACTCTCTGATATTGAAATTGGTCGTTCCTTGAACAACCCTGGTGTATTGTGTAGAGGGAGGTGGGTGGGATTCTATTGTAAAGACTTCCTGCTGGGATGGACGGATCTGTACATCATCTTCCTTGCTTCCTTGCTCTTCAGCTCGTCTAGGAGTTGTTGGTATTCCTCTTTCTTGGGCCATTTGATCTGATTAGAATGCTCATGAGGAGTTTGTCTGGTCTCGTCATGTGCTTTGTCATCTTTGATGGACTCACTAGGCTCTTGCACATGAGTTGTAGTCACAGGTACATTCTGGAGATGACCAATAGTTCCATCTTTCAAGGGTATATTCATGTAAGTGAGGTCCATCTCAAGAGTACCTCCAAGCTCTGAGGCAAACTTCGTAGACAATAACATCCCCCACACATCTGGGATGTCCACAACCACTATATCAACGAGGATGACTTTCTCGGGGTATTCTTTAAGGCAAACATTGACATTCTCAATCACCCCATGTGTGGGTATGGATTTAGACTCAAAACCACACACATTTATGTAAGGTCGTTTGACTTTCAAACCTAGTTGTTGCATGACTTTAAAGGACATTATGTTGGCACCTTCCCCTGTATCCAACATGCAGTTGTTGAGGCTTTTCTTGTTCATTACTAAAGTCATGAAGAAAGGAGGGTTTTCACTGTATTGGACCCTGAAGTGTTCGGCTTGTAACATGATAGGGGGGTCCATGGGTCCATCTGATCCTTGAAAGAAATTGTCAAAACGCTCTTTGACAGATGGCACCTTAATGACTTCTTTTAGGGGAATGGTTACATGCATCTTGGATAGTGCCCCTTCAAAGTCAAAATTTAAGTCAACCCTTTCAGTCTTGGATGTTTTAGGAAGGAGCACATCCAAAGAAGGGGGTTTTGTTTGTTCAGCTGTAGGTTGGCTCAATTTGTTTCTTCTATACACCTGGAACTCTTGTTTCTTCAATTTTTCTTTTGATTCCTGGTCTAGGTTGTTTATTATTGCCATTCTAGCTTTCTTGGCCGCTTCTTTTATGGCCTCTTGATGTTCTTCAGCTGTGATATTTATCTGAGGGCCTTCTATGATGTGGCCTATTTTTCACTTGTTGATGGCCACTACCACTTTTGATGTGTTCAGTGTAGTATAAATAAAGGTGTTTTCCCCATTGAGGAAACATAACACATGTGATTTTGGGAATTTCAGCAAGTACATATTCTAGGGTTGAAGTGGGCACCTCTTTTGGGTGCTAGCCTTATTGGTTTTGGAGAGAAGCCTTTTGTGTGCTAGGTCTATGGTGTGGGAGGCCTTTCTCTTGAGAATATAGCAAAGGATTGCTGGGTTTTCTTCCCTTGTTGAGAAGGGTTTCCCAGGATATTTCTTGTCTTGTTGTGATCTTGGTTATTGCAACAATTGTTAATGGTGTAGCTGCATTTGTCTATGTTTCAAGTAAATGATAAAATTGAAATAAACCTCATGCTGGAGCCTAGCATAGTGAAATAAAACAATCAATAGTGCGTATGTAAAACAAACTACTTACCTATACCTACTTGTTAGCTGGATGTTCGATGTAGTCAAACAACCAGTGAAGCCAATCAAGCAACGTCCCACAATACCTGCCTTTGTGCTTCAACATAGACCAAAATAGTGATAAATCAAGCACAAAAATGACATGGGTTAGAACATATATCATATCATCGGAAATCACAAATTCTAGCTCATGGAGGCAGGTGGGGGGGATAGAATTGTGCCAAGTCAGTCTTTGAGGAAAGTACTCAATCCACTTCAGGAAGGGGTCATGAAAAATCCAAGGTTTAGAATACTGACTCAAAGGATCGACAAACTGGCTACCTAGGACGTCTTCACACTCTGAAGCTCGGGAAGGGATTGACAAAGATCTGGCAGATGGCTGGCAAATTCTCAAGGGAAAGTTAAAAAACTGAGATGATGGACTTAAATCTGTAGTTTTCAACCAACCCTTGGATTCTCGGGTTTGCTTCAAAGGAAACTCAATATAAAAGATATAATTTCCAACTACACCTTTAATAATACAACAAGGTAAGGCAATAAGAGGTGGTTGGGGAAAAAGGTCATGAGGATCCTTCTTTAGGCAAACAATATTCTTACTCCCATCAAAACCTGAGCACAGTGGTGGTTGATAGTCATTTTCACAGGGTAAATCTAAGTGCTTGGAGGAGTACTCATCAAAGGCCTTGAGGTAAGACCGAAAATCATCAGGCAAATACGGTACTTGGTCAACCTTGGGTGTTTGGGGAGCATCGGTAAAAATCTAATCTCCTTGTTGCCACTGGTCAAGAGTAACTTGCTGTGATAATTGCAAAGGTAGCACTTGGAGATGACTCTCTATGTCGTAGATGGGATCCATATCATAACCGACTGCATCCCACCCACGTCTCCCAATATGTATGAACTCATCAATGTTATCATCTATGTTATTATCGGTATCATAACATGCAGGGTTTGAAGCATTCTTGCTTATCTCCTCCTCATCTTCCCCCTATCACAAAGTATAACATCATCAAAAACTAGGAGAGGAGGGCGACTTACTCTTTTTTCTTGGGCAGGAGCTTCGAGGACTTCGGTGTTTTTAGCATGCGTTATGTTCTCATCGCCAGGAATCACTCCTTCATCTTCGATTGTACAGCAAAGAACTTTTCTCAAGGTTTCCATTTCTCCTTCATTTTCTGAATCAAGGGATGAGGTGTCATTGGGATCCTGAAAGGGAATACGAGTATCCTCATCGTTCTTTTGTTGTGCAGGAGAAATGGGCTCTTGGATGGCCTCATCAGAAAGAGGAGCGCAGGTTGATACCTCATCATCTTGCTTAGGCTCTTGCTCCTTAATCACGTCCTCATTCTGTTGGTCAAAAGGGACTTGTTCCCTTCTTCCTTGGGAGTCATTAGTAAAGGTCTCAGAGGAAACTAGTTTTACCAAGCTGAGAGTGTCCGTGGTACAGTCATTGGTTTTGGGCAAGGAAAGATTTACCTCATTTTGGATAGCCATGTTGTAAGCTTCTGGAAGTGTTTTTGGACCCTTTTTGTTTAGGAGGAAGCTTAAATGTCGTAGAAGTCCATTGGTATAAAGATACATGAGGTACTTGCCTTTAGGACGATGGCCTTCAGGAATCTGGTATAGCAACCTATGAAACCTAAACCCGAAAACTCTGACAGTCTCATACTCTGTTTGTTTTATGCATTCCAGTCCTTTCAGTGATGATTGGATATCTTCCAATTTCCAAACCCACCTTGCAAGAAAGATTTCTTCAAATTGGTCCATAGATGTGATGGTGGCAGCTGGAAGATTATCATACCATCTTCTAGCCTCTCCATGCAGAGTGGTAGAGAAGAGTTTCATTACCAAGTCTTCAGCGTCATCACTGACTGGGTGGTGTTGAAAGAAAACCCAAAATATGCTCATGTGATAATTAGGGCTTTCCCCATCGACGCCAACGAATCTAGGGAGTCATTTTTTATACCAGGGCGGCATTTGTCTGGGGTATCCTGTGATTTTGCTCATATCTTAAGGCTTGTAATTCCCAGGATCCCATTGTGATGTCATTGTTGGCTTCGTCATTAGTGGAGTCTCTAGATAATTTTCTTGAAACTATCAAAAGATAAGGGAAAACACCCGAGTGGAGTCGCCAGGTAAGCTTGTAAGATAAAGATTCTAGAGGCAAGGGTTACCAAAAAGTGTTGTCTTGAGGAGAATTGACTCAGTGTTCCCCGACAACAGCGCCAAAATGTTATCGCACAATCTATAGCAAGGATAAAAGACTTGAGGTTTGAAGGCCAAACTGGCATAACAGGAACCAATCCCACCTAATGTCACCACAATGGGATGGTTCTTTCTCTTTAAGGAGGTGAGGCCCAGGGGAGACGTCCCAAGTGACCTGGTTTTTTGAGAAGGAAAAGAGGGTAATAAGACAAGGATGAATTCCCCCCCCTCACAAGTCAGCACCGAGAAGATAGTCCTGGCTAAACAACTAATAATAAAGTAAACCCCCCAAAGATATACCTGTTTGAGACAAAGCAAAAACAAATAATATGTGCAAGCTATTTCAATGGGTTAGTACTTCTTATAAATAGATGACTATCTGATAAACATATAAGCAATTTGACAATAAATGTCGACGAAGTCAATTCGCTTCACCAATAAATATTGGAACAATATGGCATTCAATGTAACCAGTCAACACTTCATCCAATAAACACCTTAAATCACCATTCAATTGCTTATAAGACAAAACGTTTGCTGCACAAGGGTATTAATAGCAAGAGATGACGACAACACTAGGTTAGTTAGGGTTAGTTTATAAGCTAGGGTTAGTAGTTAGGGTTTCAATAAATGTGTTGAGAGTAGTTTTGATCAGGTTCACTTTAGCGCATGAGGTCTTAGGATCAGTGCCTTAGGGTTAAATGGAGTCAATAGTGAAGGACGCAAGCGCTGAAGGAGTCAAAGTCAAAACTACTACAGACTGGAGGGAGAGACTTTGAGGTGTTTCTAAGGCAAGGCCTCAAAGTCAAAACACTAGGGGAGAGAGGCTCACTTTGGTGTAGGTGAACTAGGCCTCAGTGCTGTCTCCTCCTTCCTTAACTCAGATGGCAAAACGGCTAGCTGAAAGATGAAGCATAAAACCAAAACTAGAGGGTTTGATGAAGCAAGGTGTTGCTACAGCAAGGCCTTTTCAACAAACCCTAGAGAAAAAACGGCCCCAAGTGTAGTAGACCTAGGCTTAAGACGTCTTTCTCTTCTTGGCCTTTAGATAGTACGACTAGCAATAAATGAAGAGAGAGAGTGAGTGTAGCAATGGCTAGGCTCTCTTCTTCTTCAATGGCTAAAAATTTCTCTTAAAGGGGACATGAGACAAGGACCTACTTGTGTGCTTGTCACCTAGTGTTTTGTTCGGCAAAATCATAAACATATGCAAGAAATTAAACAACAACCATTCATTCAAGAAGTTTTGCAGAAAAATACTTACAATTCACCAAGAAATATCAATGCAAACCCTAGTTGTAACACGTTCCTTCAAGAGAAATGCCAAAATATGCCAAAATAATCCTCCTTCAACAAGTGCACATCACTAAATCAGCCAAAACCCTAGAATAGGGCGCAATTTTCAGACCTCACCAAGTGGTGAGTGAGTTGTGTTGAAAAAATGAAGGTAAAAATCCCTCATTTATACAGTACCATGACCTAATTTCACATTTTAGGTCATGTAAAAGGCCGACAAGGCCAAAATACCAAAATCATATTGTTTTACATTAAAATGTTAATTTAAAACCCTAATCAAGTTGAAAAGAAGTAATAAGCCCCTTTAAGGGAGATGTTATCCCCTTCTAGGGCAAATGGGGCATCTTGGAGCAAATGTTAGCCCTCCTTGGGCCTCTCCAACCTGCCACACGTGCCAATGCTGCCTAGTCTTCCTCCCAAGACGTCCATGATGCTGGATGATGTCATGGTCAAGATGGTGACGTCCTAGGCCTTCCAAGGCCAACGTTCCACTGAAAAAGGGCCATCCCCCCTATGTCAAGCTCTACCAAAGTGCCTCTGGTGGAACTCCCTCTTCTTCTTTGGTGCAAAGCCCCTGATCCATCTCTATCCTGTCTCTGCCCCTTGATGGGGTCTCAACATCCATTTGATGGGCTCTTTAGCGCCATGGAGGTCTGAACTGATCATCTCCCCATGTGTACTGGTAAAAAATGGTACCTGTTTGTTTGACATGGTCCTGCACATCAAAAGCTACACCCTCCATGGGCTCATCAGTCACAGGGATCGTAGCAATGTCAAGCACATCTCATCATCAATATTACTAAACATGTGCATAAAATCCCTAGTAATTCAGTTAACAGCTCAGAGACGTTACACAAGCCTACTATACAAGTCTTGGAGAAAAGGACAAGGCGTCCTATTAGGCTAGTGTCCAAAGAGGAAGGAAAGTTCCCGGAAGAAACCTCATCCAAGCCATGTAAGTGGGTGATGTGGTCAGGGGATATTGAAACATGTGGGTGCAGTGAGGGCCAAGGATGCAAAAATGTTCCCTGTGGGTGCCTTTGTAGAAGGCGGGCTGTAACTGTCATGGATGCATTTTTTGCAAGTCCATTCTTGCCTTTTAATCTTTATTCTTTTGTTCTTTATTGCTTTTTGTTCAAGAGCTAATCAGGGGACACTGCCCTGGTGTGGTGACCAGTGGTGACAACGTTACTCACAAGTATTTTCACAGAAATGAGAAGGCTGGCTCGTGATGAGACCCCCTTTTCCTTGGCCATGCAACCAAGAGTCACTGCCCTGGCGTGGTGACCAGCTAATGGCAGTGTCATACTGTTATATACCCATGGACCTAATAGGCTAGCTCGTGATGAGACCCCCTATCCTCGGGTTAGGCCTTGTTTTGTTATTTTTTCCGGATCCCTCTTGTTTCTTGCTAAGAAGCTCTTTATTGCTTTCTCGGGGATCCCTGGGCGAAGCATCTCGAGGTTTTATTTTTAGGCTTTTATCTTTTACCTGCTTGCTTTTACCTTCTGGGCCTTTAGCCCCTTCTTCACACGAGATAAGGTGCAATCCTGAAAATAGGTCAACCTAATGTCGGGACAAGTGGAATGGGATAGGTGAGCGGGAAACAAGATGGAAAAGTGGTGCTATGGTGGGAGCAGAAGATGGCGTTTCAGAAATCCCCCGAAATGGAAAACCAAAACCTACAGACACAGGCTTGCTAGGGCACCCTCTCAATCCCCCCAAACATGGTCAAGTGGGCAAGTGTAAGATCCAAGCAGTTGTTAGAAATAAAAGGAATCAGATGCATACATTCAATGGTTTTGATGATCAAAGTGACACATACCATGATACTCGGACCAATTACCTTATGGAGCAAGAACCTTCTCTGACATAGGAACAACCCGATGGTGATGGATGCTTGCTGCTGCTGACAAGATAAAGATGCTAGAAGAAAGAAAAGGTGGGCCCTCCAGGGCCATGCTAAAGTCAATCCTACTTTCTGTACTCCATGTCTAGGACTCGTGGGCCCCCAAACATGATCTCCTAGTTATCCCTGAAAGTGGGGGATAACCGGGCACAAGGAATACTTAAGCATGGAAAATTGATTTTATTTCTCCAACGCAAATTAGACTAGTGCCTTATCAATTGGGTTATGGAGTCTCTTGTTGCAAGGGCTAGTTGTGTTACTTCCCTAGGGGTGTAAGCATTTTTACACCCTAGGGAAAACAAAACTAGCATGGTAAATCTAGGAGGATTTAAGCATTTTTACTCCTCCTAGCAACTTTGTTAATTAGCTTATCCAAAGACAAATGTGGTAGACTTGGTGGAGGGTGTATGCCTTTATAGTTTATACTCCTCCAAGGGTTTAGACAAGAATAACCATGAAACAATACGGAACATTAACAATATGCAGAAATTTCCTAACCAATTGCAAGAGATCACAAGATAAACCCTCTTCTACCAAGTATATTCCACTACAAAATGAAGACAAACATCCAAGAGAGATAGTGCACCACTTCTTCCACAAGAGACAAGTACTAGCATCCAAAATAGCATAAGAGAGAGAAAGTGTGAATTTCCCAAGTAGGGCGAAAGTTTCAGCCAAAAATATATGTAATTGTCAAGTGTGTGTTATCTAAAATGAAATTGACAAGGTCTTTATTTATACATGACCTTGTAAAAACAATTTATCCACTTAACTTAGGGTAAAACACAAGTTAGGGAGCCCAACCTCCTAATTTGCCCCTTTACAAATTAAAATTCAATTTTACAAAATAAGCAAGCCCTAAAATATGATGTCATGCCTTCTAGGGGTGAGATTTTGGCATGGTAAGCAAGTTGTTGATCTTTTTGAGGGAGTCGTTGGCTGTCCAAAGGCCCTGGTCTTCATGTGCAAGGGCTTCCCTCCATCAAGGCATGCCAAGTCATCATCAAATCAACCAACACCACCAAACCCTAGCCCTCCAAGTGTGATGTAATGCCCCAGAAGAGAGAGATAAGGCCTCCAACGGAAAATGTTGGGGCTGTGAAGGCTAGCGAGTCACCTCTAAAGGACACTCAAGTGCCCCCAAAGGCAATGTTCCTCATCCACACTGTCCAAGGAGAGGGGGTGCATTATCCATCATGTGGGCTTCATACCCGAAGTGAAGGTCTAAATGACCTTGTGCCTCCACGATCAAGTTATCACCTGTCAAAGACCTACAAAGACAGGTAAGTATGCCCTTCAAGGGTCCACAAGTCACAATATCATGCCAAGTAAGCCATGTCTAATAAAAGAACCACCCAGACATGTGCATCAAATCCCTGCTTTTCAAAATTAACCAATGCTCAAAGACCTTATACAATTTGCCAAATTTAGATATGTGAGGGGTGTGATAGTGCCCTATTGGGTGAACCAATCCTCATGTAGAGGATGTTTCCAAGGAGAACACTCTCTAGGTCATGTAGTGAATGTAAAGTGGATGGGGTTAGTCTTCTAGGAATGTGGCTTCATGACATACAAGGGCTCATATTGTCTCATTTATGGGTGCCTTTGTAGAGGGTGTGTTGCCTTTCGTCCGCGATGCAACATTTTTCCAGGCCCATTTGCCATTAATTTATTAGAGTGTTTCTAGGTTGAGGACATATAGGGGCACTAATCTAAGCAATAAAAACAAAGCCCACATACGCTCTACCTTGGTCACAATGCTTCCCCAAGTTGAAGACAATGTGGGGCACTAAACTAAGAAATAAAAACAAAGCCCACACACGCTCTACCTTGGTTGGCATGATTTTAATTAGTTATTTTGAGGGTCCTTAAACTTTTCTCGAGAAACATTTGATTGTTCTCGTGATCCCCTGGCGAGCATATTGAAGGTTTATGATTGGCTTTTATCTTTTGCCAGCTACAAGCCACTGGGCCTTCAACCCCTTCTGCCCATGAAATGAGGTACAATCCCTTTTTGGGTCAATGTGGTTCGAAAACCCAAAAGACGAGGAAACGAAGGGGAAGAAGTGATGGAAAATGGTAAGTATGAGTGGGAATGGTACGATGACCCCTCAAGGAGAGCCCCTGGTAGTAATCCTTTCCCTGAGGGTGGCCACTTACTAGGAAACCGTGACGCTCACCAGAGAGAAATATGGTAAAAGGCATAATTTCCAAGCAAATGTTTTCAAAATCAAGAAAGGACTCTTTGCAACATGCTCAGATGCTTGAATTGTTAAAATGACACTTACCACAATACCAGACTTGTTACCTCATGCAGCAAGACCCACTATCCTCTATGATCCAAGTTTGGTATGGTGCACGCCGTTGCCATCGATCAGATAGTGATGTGTGGTGAATGAAGGGCTCTACATTCTGGAATGCCTCTCGGTACTCCATGCCTGCAACCTGAGGGCCTTGAGATATCATCTCCTAGAAATGGGGGATAACAGGCCTCATATATAAAGGCTAGCTCTCATTTCATTTTTGGGATCATCATTCCTCACCTTTGTGAGACACTACTACTGAAATTTTCGTCCCTTGTGGGTTACTAGCTCTTTCTCTCTTATGCGCTATGATTGGAAGGGTCTTTCATGGATGGTTTTGCTTATTTTGGATGGATGTTTCGAAAATTAGGGTGAAATTCTCTTGGTTTCTTGGATGAAGTAAGAGACGAAGATAAGTGCTTCTTCCTCTCACAATGTGATATTTGTCTAGAATTGGCTGATTGTCCTTTCTAGGGTTAGAACCCTAAACCCCTAAAGTGCTAGCACTTTAGGATTTTAGCCCTAGAAAATTGATCTTTGACCTAGTT
>ML809293.1:56757-73194 GCA_009831015.1 Picea engelmannii | reverse complement strand
ACTCATAACTTGTCCAATGTTTCTGACTGAGAAGAGATTTGTTAGGGCATCGTACATCTTCTTCGATGAGTCAAGATGGGAGATGTAGGGTATCAAGTGGTCTTTTATAGAATCCATTATGATACTCATGGCATTGATGTCAATGTCTTTGAACTTCTCCATAGCAGCACCGTTCTGCGGTTCCTTCTCTTCTCCTTCTTTAAACTCTGGCTTCACGATCTTTCCTTTCACAATATCCAGCACTTTATTCTTAGCGAGGATGAGGTCAATCCTTGTCTTCCATGCTCTGAAGTTAGAAGCTCCATCTAACTTGTTCTCAGACTTCATAGAGTTCGTCATGGCTTGCTTGACTTGGTCAAACCGTAGATTTGACCAGAAATCCAAACTTCACATCTTGGCCTTTTGAGAGTACCAGGAGATGCGCTGGGCTAGGGTGCACTGATCTATCCGGAGATTAGGTCAATCTCGTCACTTAAGGTGCCTCGACAAGAGGTTTAGGGTTTCTGCAACTGCTTCTGCTAGTAACCCTAGCTGTAGTGCTTTTGGAAGCTATTCCTGCTAGTAACCCTAGCGGTAGTTCCTCAACGAGCTCAATATCTAGCGGCTCTGTTTCCTTCCAGCGTTTTAGGCTGACTGAAGGGGTGTGGTCCCATAACCTATTAGAATATAGAAGATGGTGTGCTCGTTTTACCATTGACGATACCTTCGTCACCCAACCATAGGCTGAAGCCTCCCTCCGAGCACCTTAACCTTGACTGAGAATTCCTCCGGAAGCAAACGCTAGGCTAGATAGCCAAACAAAGAGTAGCGCATCAATCCCCAATGATAGCGCATCACAAAAAGCTGATTAGATAGTCCAAACCCTAGCCAAGAGATATTCAAGCCAAAACTGAGATCTTGCTGCTGCTACAGCTGCACCAGCTCTTCCTCCAAACCTGTGCACAAGACTGCAACTGTAGTGCACACCAAACTACAGAACTGCAATTCTGAGATGCTACAAATGAGAACTGGCGCCTTGTATTTATAGTAATCCTGCCAGTTTTGCTTGGGCCGACTTCTCCTTCTGGGTATGTGTCTGTTCAGTATATTATTATTAATTCTGGCCGATTTCTTCTCTTGGAGGCTAAAACCCTAATATAAATTATCTTCTTGAGCTGACACGGCTTCTAGGGTTATTAGCCAACTCATTAGGGTTTCTCTTGCTTCCCGGAGTCTTCTATTCTCGTCAAGTTCACACGTGGGGGTAAATACCTCCCGCAGCTACCATAATATTAACAGGTTCATCCCATGGTGCCATAATTCCATTGATCGAAAAGACACCTGAAAGGATTCGCCAGGTCATATTAAGTCTCACTAAAGGAGGAAAGCGGAAAGAGGTAAAGGTGGGTTCGTGGAAGGTGGAGTCACCAGATGAAATTCAAGGAGAGTTCATCAAGGGTGGAAAGGGAACGTTCCTTCGGTGGAGTCGCTAGGCAAGCTCATGGATAAAGGATTTGGGATAGTTTGCCAAAGTGTCGTTAGGGTTTTGAAGAGGATTTAAAATCCTCCTCGACAACGGCGCCAAAATGTTATCGCACAAGTTGTAGGTTGGGAAAAGCCCGACCCAACCACCAAATGGCGAAAAGTAGGAGGTCACCTACCCACTGTCACCTTAGGCAGGTGTCCCCGTCACTTTAGAGGTGAGGTAGTCACCACAAGGGGGGAATCTCGATGACCCTAGGGGGAATGAGATGGAAAATGATGAAGATGGAGAGGATGTCCCTAAAGGTCAATTCTAAGTGGTATGAAGGTCTTGAAAAAGAGTCTTGGGAGGGTCCAAGGGTTGCCAAGTATGTCGAATAAACTGCATATCATGAAGTACCTGCCCGAGACACAAGAAAAACAAGCATATATTGCAATATAACCAATTGGACAAGCAAGTTAAGCGCAGCTGTTAGTAACAATGTATATCAACAAATAAAATGGCACCATAAGCTGCAAGATGAATGCTAGAAATCAAGTAAAAGATACAAGAGAAAGACTAGCTAAACACTAGCAAAACTCAAGATAAAAGACCTAGATGCTAGCATGAAAAGACAAGGCTGTTGTAAACACTTTTTGCAGAAAATTATATCATCCTTATGGCTGTAACAATCAATGTATTACAACAATAAAATCAGGCACTAAAACTCCTACAAACTTTTCCAAAAAGTGCGCCAGAGCAAGTAATACAAGTGTGCAAGCTTTGGGCAATTTCCAATGGTTGATTAGAGAGTTATTCAAGTAATTAGGTCAGGGTTTCTGCAGCCCTAATGGCTGAAGATGCAAATTTGTAACAACAGCAAGAACTATCCTTTTGATGGGGACACCCTTGTGGCTGTGAGGTGCTTTAGGCACAATGAACACAATCCAAGTTGAAAAAAGTAAATATGACAAGAAATTATGTTTCCCAATGCAATATTTTGTTTCTCCAATGCAAGATTAGTACCTTTAGTTATGGGTTAATGGTGTAAAAAATAAAGAGCTAGGATTACTAAACGCTTGGTGGTGTAAATCCTCTTGCTTCCCAAGAGAAGTGATCTAGCTAGGGTTTGAAGATGAGGGGTGTAAATCCTTTTACGTTCTCAACAAAACCCTTGCAAAATAACTTTAAAAGCTTCATAAAATGGTGGAAACTGGGATAGGGATGTATATCCTTATACTCCCTATCTAGGCTTGGTGAAAACAACCTTAACTTGAGTTACAAATGATAATAACAAAGTAGAGACCATACCAATCCAAGAAAAGCCTTTAACATGCCAAAGTAAACCTCCACAATAGCAAAAGAATGACCTCCAAGAGATAGTGCACCATCATCCTCATTAGCGATAACCAAAAAGCATTACTTCGTCGCACAAAAGGAAAAATATTCCAAGTGTAGCGAATATTTCAGTCGAAGTACTTCTCCAAGATGCGAGTGTTATGATAAAATGAGATCTTATGATCTCTTATTTATACAAAATGTCACTAAGATAGTTTGTCCACATAATTAAGGGTAAACCACAAGACTAGGGGTCAACAACCCTAATCTCGCCCATTTTACAAAGTAATATTAAACAATTCACTTTAATTTCTCTTTTTGCACAAAGAAGACACTAGTTTATAAAGACTTCACTCCTTTAGGGGACGTTTTGGCACTAGGAAAAGTCGTTGGTGATGGAGGAGTGTGGAAAGACTTCCCAAAGCCACATGTCAAGCATCCAAGTTACTTCCTTCATGGTCAAAGCCTCAAACCTCTCAAAACGTCCTTGTGCCAATGCAGATGAAGCTCACCACCAAACTCTAACCCCCCTAGGTGACGTCATGCCTCTAGAGGTGACGTTTTGCCTCTCCTATGAAAAACGTTAGGCATGTGGGGGCTAGGTTATGTCGTCCAAGTCATCTTCTAGGCCTTCACAGTTTGATCTCTCTCATCCGGTATGCGGGCCCTTGGCATATACCTGTGGGCTCAAGCCCTATGGAAGCCCAAGCTAGGCTTGTTCTTCCAAAATTGTCCACCAACTAGGTCCTACAAAGACAAATAAGCACGTCCTCTAAGGATCTCAAGCCATAAGATCATGATAAGTAAATCCAATCAATAAATGAGCCACCTAAGCATGTGCATCAAAGATTACCATGTCAAACAATTAAGTGCTCAAAGACATTATGCGACTTGTCAAGCTTGAATATGGGAGGGTTGACAAGGTGTCCTATTAGGTAGATGTTTCTGTAGGTCAAGGAGAGTTTCCAAGAGATCCCTCTTTAAGCCATGTAAAGTGGGTGAAGTGGTTAGGGTCAAGACTCAATGGGCATGGGGTTTGTTGACCGCCTCTCCAACATAGGTGGTCAACTCCATGTGCCATGAAGAGATGCATCATCAGATGCTCATTTGTCGAAGAAATTTGGTTCTACAAGGCATTTTTGGCCCCAACACTTATTTTTGTAACTGGAATTTCTGCAACCCTGCGTGGGTCAATAATGTAATAGGTCTGCATGAGTCATGTCTAGGTCAGTTACCTCGGGATCGGTTCATTGGGAGAGTTCCTTTCACCGAGGGTTTTTTATCCTCAGGTTATCAATTGGGCTTTTCAACCTTATTGATTTCACTTGAGTTTTCCCCTCACACTTGCAATAATTCCTCCAAAGTGGTGAACGACGTTCTAGTGGGCTTATCTTCTGGTAACTATTGTTAGGAATCATTGTAAATGACCATGCAAGACATCTTAGAAAGTTTTGCGGAATTCTGTTGAGTCTAGTATAGTTTTTTTTAATTTATTAATTTTTAATTAAATTTCCCTAAGTTTGGAGGTATAATTATTTAATTAATTAATTATTTTTGAGCAAAAATTGTAAAAACTAGGTCCTTGGACTTTTGATAGGGGTGTTTGTGGTCGAAAGAAATGGAATAGCACCCCCCACACCCATGGACCAAGTTTCAGCTCAGTCGGACAACTTTTGCTATGGGTTTGTCCACCTGGAGTGTCAGTCAGTCAAAAACAACAATTTTAATTGTTAAAGTCCAAACATGGCAAACATGTGATTTTGTAATAATGAGTTAGAGGATGAAGTAAAGATGGATAAAGGTGAGAAGGGTTTTTCCTAGCCTTTCCTAACCTTTCCTAACCTTTTCCAACCCTCACATCACCCGTCCACCTAGCCATTAAGCAAAAACGTCACTTTGCTTAGAGGGGTGTGCCTCCCTTCTAGAAAGTCTCCAAAAAGTAAAAAAATAATGAAATAATTAAGGGGAGACTTATTATACCTCTTGGCACGCTTTTCCAAGCCTCCCACTTGCCTTTTTGCTTGATCCCAACGCTCCCTCACTCATCCTCATCCTTGATCCATGTGATCTCCCCCAAGTGGTGCACCCTCCAAGGAGAGTTACGCCCTCCCTTCATTGGATCTTTTAGAAAATCGTTTTTTAATTGGTTGGGGCCTCTCCTTTCCCTTGGCACGCATCCCCTAGCCTCCCAATACCTTCTTTGTGTAATCACAACACTCCCACACTCATCTACATCCTAGGTCTATGATCTAAACTCTAGTTGGTGCGCCCTAGCCTTGGGATCTCCTCTTTTGCTTGGTGGTGGACACTTGGCATTGATCCAAGAGAGGTAGGTTTGCCTCTCCAAGTATAAATAGATCCCTCTCCTCCCTCCCAACTCACCATATCTTGAGCTATTGTTATGCTACTTGATTTCTCACTCTCTCTCTCTCTCTTTCTTGTTCCATCATTTCCATTCTTTGGCTCTTAGGGTTTTCGAGTAAGTTCTCTCCAAGATCCATTTATTGAGTAATAAAGATAAGCTTTGGAGGATAATTGGAAGAGCTATGCTTGTTCTTGTTCTTGCCACACATATGCGGTAAATTTGTATTGATTTGGTTGGTGATTGCACACATTGGATCTTAGGTAAAGTGTTACTTGGGTAGATCTATCAATGCATGTTCTTGTAGATCTATATATGTTGATTTGCTAGATAGGATTGAAATGTCATCTTGTTAGTATATTCAATATATTATCTCTTGTATGCACATCACCTCTCAAGTTTTGCAGGTTTAGGTTCAAGGGTTTCATTGGGGATGCCTCAAGGAAGAGTCTTCCCTTGAAACACATATAAACTCCATATTTCTCAACGTTTACTCTTTTACTAATTGCTGTTCACTACATACATATTTCAGGTAGTTTAACTTTTAGTAAGATTGGTCATTTAAATCGATTTTTTATCAAATTTTTCTTGCGAAATTTTTTTGCCTTAAAAAGAAAAAGTTTTTCTTCACTTTGCTTGTTGTGTGTAGCATTTCCAGCAAGGATACCTTGCTGTTTTTTGYAGGTTTCAGATCTGGTTGAAGGGGTTTGGCTACCCAAAAACGTCCACACAACACTCCAAGACCCTCCAAAAGGATTGGTAACTATTTCTCAACCTTCTCTTACATTTCTAGGGCTTTCTTGTGCATAGATCTTCCTTTTTTTTGCTGATTTAGTGGTTCATAGGTGTGGGGGAAGGAGTAGTACGGCCTCCTCCGACGTGTGAGCCTTGGGGAAGCTTAGGTTAAGTGTAGATCTTGCATTTCTTCCTTTTTTTGCACTTCTTGAGCTAGGATGTGGGGTTTGGTAGATGAAAGGCATCTCCCAAACCTAGGATGTGGGGTTAGGGTTTTGTTTGCTTGGTTTGCTTGTTTCTTTTCTTAGTTTACATCTCTTGCTTGCTTGCCTCTCTCCTTTTCTCAAGTTATTTCTAAGATTAAGCAAGTCTAATAATTACCTACCTATTGGGAGAGGAATACCCCAAGTGGTAAGGCTAGGGTTTAATACATGTTGTTTATATTTTAGTGCTTAATGGTTTAAAATATTCTAGATCTGGATCTCACACATACTAAGTCTTAGTTTAAGGCTATTGGGCACATCAACTTGATTAGATTTACTTGCATGCTTAAGTTACTTCAAGATCTTTATCGACCTTTTTACATGCTTAAGTCTAACACTCTAAGTGTCTAATGCTTCATAGTTAAGTAAATGGTTTTCTCTTTCAAGCTATAATCTTTTAAGGCCATTTGCCAACACACTTGAAGTAATTCATATGGTTAAGTTGATAGTGTAGGGAAACACTTAAATCTTCTTTCTCACACTTAAATCTTGACTCTTAATGCTCTTAATCATCTTAAGATAAGTGTGTTAGTTTTTCATATCTTGTTGGCAAGTTGTTTCTGCCCTTACTTTGTTTTCATAGCAAGCTACATATTGGTGAACTAAGTAAGTGCTCTCACATAGCTTATATGTGTTAATGCCTTTCATTTTCATAAGCTTAAGCAACACATATTCAAGCTGAAGTGAGTTTCGGCCATAGCACTAAATCACACTTTAAAAGCATCATAAAATCACTAAAACACTCTAAAATACACCTAAAAGTCTACCTTATTAATATATTAACTCAATAGACTTAATAGGATACCTTAGACCACCATCTTCACCATCTAAAATGGGGATTGAGGAGGGCAACGAAAGGTGATAGGCCGGGGACGGTCTCACGGCACAAAGGAGTGTCCTTTCCTTAAAAACTCAATCTTTCGGGCTGACTGTGATAGCTACGGTTGGCTTTGTTGCCATACTATCTTGAGCATCCAACAACCATTTAACAATAGGAGGAGTAGGCTTTGGTGAAACACTAAATAAAGGTAACTAAAACTTTATAATCTTAAGAAACCTTTAATAATCCAACCTTGGGCTTGATCATCTAAATACTTTATGAGTTTAATAACTAAGAGTGTTGATAGTTTTCATCATCTTAAAAATACTTGTGCTTGAAATCTCTAAATCTTCTTGTTGATGTGTTGATGATGATCTCATAAATGTGATGGTAATGCTTTGATCCCCTTATATCCTGCACACAAATACTTAACTATTCACTTGTATCCTAGCATTCTTTACTTATAAATCTTGTATCTAGTATTCACTTGATTTAATTATTCTTTTGTACATCTTGTAGTCATACTTGTAACGAAACACCCTGACATCTAGTTGACCCCTTGCCCAATCTTAGGCACTAGTTTTAGTTGCCCTAGGAAAAGGCTTGCTTAACATACTAACCCTTGCATCTTGCATTGCTGCCTTAGCATCCTAGGTTAGATCCCCTCTAACTCCTAGAATGTAACTCTAAAACTTATTTAGAAACTAGGGACTACCCCCCTTGGCTTCCCTAGGAGTGAGCCTAGACTGAAGAGGTTCAAGTCAAAGTGACAGCGTTGGGTTTGAACCTAGGCATTGGGCCCCCAAGGACACACTAAGTGAGCAGGACTTAGCTCACGTTTGCAAGTGTGTATAAGGACGACAACATGGTTCATGACGTACAAGGGGTTGTAGTGTCTCATTCATGGATTTCTTTATAAAGGGTGTGTGGTACCTTCGTTTGCAATAAACTTTTTCCAAGCCCATTATTTTTCCATTCTTTGTTTCTTTCATAAATTTAAGGACAAGTTGAAGGAGTGGCCTTGGCGTGGTGTCCAGATAATGACAGTGTCAACTAACCAATAACACACCCATAACTCCTCTCCAAGTTCTAACTGTTGATGATTGCAGCTACGTGAGACATTCTCCAGCTTACAAACCTGTGAGGTGTGGATAATTGCAGCTATGTGATACTTTCTCTTAGCTTACAAACCTGAGAGAAATCCCCTAAGAAGGGTAAGTGGTTCCTGCCAGAGACAGAGCTAGGAACGTAGAGATGACCTCCTCCATTGAGAGAGTTGAGAATAACTCGAGATGATTATCCAGTGGGAAAGGTGATCAGTTGAGTTAGACGTGCCTGTGGCTGAGCACAAGTTGAACGTGTGAAATCCCAAAGTGTTGGGTGCATCGTCATGTGAACATAAATGAAGATGATGTATTAGCCTCCTCTGAGCAGGAGAGTTGACGAGAAGACTCCAAATGATTCTCCTGTGTGAGGCAGTGGGAATGAAGATCTGTAGAGTGGACCTGCCTGTGGACGAGCACATGTGAACGTGTGAAGATCTGGTTCTTCTGTGTAATGCAGTGAACCAAAGATATGACATCCCTATGGATGTGCCCCTAGTGGATGAACACTAGTGGGTGTATCAGATCCTTTGCTATATATTGTTCAAGAGTCAGACCTGCCTGTAACCCTAATTGTTATGTAAAGTATACACGTCGGCCCCACCTTATTGTGATTAATAATAAATGTAACAGCTAATTAATCTGGTTAATAATAATAATAATAATAATAATAATAATAATAATTATAATAATTATAATGTGACTTAGAGAGGTCGGCCCTGTTGAGCCAATAGACACTTTAGTTGACAGGTTTAGGTCAGTATAAGTAAAAGTAAAATCCCCATTGTGGAAACATATCTTTCTTGTGAGTTTGAAAGTTTCAGCAAGGACATCTACTTGGGAAGAGGTGCGCACCTCTCTTGGGTGCTAGCCTTCTTGGGTTTGAGCACCCCCTTGTGTGCTAGGTCTTTCTTGGTGGTGAAGGTCTTTCTCTTGAAGAATATAGCAAAGGATTTTGCTGGGGTTTCTTCCCTTGTTGAGAAGGGTTTCCCAGGATACTTATTGTGTTCTTGTGCACGGTGTTTCTTCTTGTGATCTTGGTTGTTGCAACATTATTGTCTATGGTTAAGTTAAATGATAAAATGGAATGAACTTCATGCTTAACCTAGTTTATTAAAAAATCAACACCAACAAGTCTTAGTCAACTCAAGAGAGGGTGAGTTAACTCAAAACATGTCTCCAACATGTTTCCCAAAAATAGCATTGCCCGACTTTTTGTGTGTAAAATTTATTTTAAGTGATTAAAAACCATTATTTTCACTCATAAAGTGGGTACATAAGCGAAGTGGGTACTCTAAGAAAGAAACGAGTACCACCTCCAAGGCATATGATGCCTCTTAGTACCACTTATTTAACTTCCGAATTATTTACAATTAAAATATTTTGTTTTTGTGGGAAATTTATTATTTGCAGAAAAAAAGAAAGAAAAACCTATGGGGGATTTAGTGCATTTCCATGAGACTCTAGGAGGATGATTAACATGGTAATATAAATTAGACTCTAGACTTAGACAATACACACTAAGGCCTAACCATCAATACACACTCCAACTTTGGAGGTGATGAGGGAAAAATCTCAGAAATTATAACTCACTTAAAAAAAATTAAAGCAAGATATAATTAATAAGTAAAAAAACACACTCTAGAGTAATGTACTCATGATTAAGTCTTAGAGGGTTAATCCTTTTACAAATTTCGTCATGCTAACTCATCTTATTACAATTCCCCATGGGGGTATGGAAATGCAGTTATGAAGAAGAAGAAGAAGAAGAAGATTAAGAAGAAAACTGGCCATAATGGTTGGCTGTACTTCTGAACTTCGAATTTTGATCAAGTCTTGTTCAATCTTTGGTGGCTCAACTGCAAGTCCATCCTAGTGCAAGTTGGTGGGTAACATTGGCTCCATATGGGGACGTGTGCTGGATCTTTGAGAAAGGAAAGCATGCGAGAATCCAGAATTGTAACCTATATCACAAGTGTCTCGCCAAAAACAACATCAACTCCACATGTATATAGAAACCAATAATAAAATGAGGTTGCATCGATAATTATTCATATATACAACGAAAGTGTAAAAGAAGAAAGTGAAATAGTATACAAGGAAGAAGTAAAGACACGAAAGTAATATACAAAGGAGAAGGGTTAGAGAGCTATGTTACAAAGTATGCCCCCATGGACATTAGATGATGGCGTTGAAGAATAATTCAAGGTGGAGCCCTTTCACTGGCAGATTTAGCTTTATGTCGTCCAACTGGATGAGATGTGTTGTTGCCTTTATACATACCTGGGAAACGTGGAAGAAATCTTCAATCCACTCGGTGTGTTCTTGGGGGCAAGTTAGATTTAAGGTGTTGTCACCTAATACACAACTCCTTCGTCTAGGCTAACTCCTAGCGAAGCCAAGGGGGTTAGTCCCTAAGAGAATGAATCTAAGGCTTTTAATCTATGAAGACTGAAAGTCATTTTTAATCTAGGAGTTTATTATGGAAATATCAAGATTTGCATCAACAACATATATGATTCAATTATGTAAAACTGATACACTCCGTAAGCCACATGAAAGAATCATTCATACATTCACTATATACTTCAAAAGGAGATGACTTGAACCATATGAGCTTTTTGAAGTAAAGATAGATTTGACAAGACAAATAAAAGTAAAGACCAATGCCAGAAAAGTAAATGTGATGTTTTGAATAATGTCGTGTTTATTTTATCTTGAGTATTTTTATATGGGATTTGGGAATATTAAGTAAGTCTTGAAACCATGAATTGGGGATTAAAGTCGGGGTCCGTACTCTTTGTGTGCAAAGTGTATTTGGCGTATCTTACTCAATATTCAATAATCTTATAGACATGTCGACTGGGTGTGCCCTAGGTCCAACAAAGGAGAGAACGAATCTCATTAATGAGTGTCCTCCCTGACTTAACACACTCCACCTAGATGTAGAGGCCTGAGACGTATAGCACAATAAGGCAGAATCCCTAATTAAAACTAGCATGCGTTACTCAGGTCCGTTTCTGGGTCACCGAATACCACTCGAAAGTAGCAACAAGCTTGCATACGTGGTTGAGTAACTAAGATTTCTTCCAAATAATTGCAAAAAAGGAACTAGTCTAGCAATTAGTATTCTACAAAATCCACATTATAACAAGTTATGGATCCAACAAGTTATGAATGAAAAAGTGTTAGGGTTTCTGCAGCCCTAATGGTTGTAGATGAAGATTTGTAACAACAACAAGAAGTACTTAGCTAAAGATGACGCCTTAGTGGCTCAACCAAGCACATAGAGAAAATAATTGATTTAAATTTAGACAACCTCCAAATCACGAAATTTCACGTTAACCAATGCAATATTTTATTTCCCCAATGCAATTATACTAGTGCCTTTAGGTATTGGGTTATGGAGTCAAGTAAATAAAAAGCTAACTATGCTATCTCCTTGGGGGTAAACCCTCTTACTCCCCAAGGCAAGCAAATGCTAAGCTAGGAGATACTAGGAGGGTGTAATCCCTTTTACTTCTCCTAGTAAAACCTTGTGCAACAAATAACTCCTAAACGAAAATGATAGATAATGGTGGGGTTATAAATCCTTATACTCCCCAAGAAATATAGCATATCAAACTTGGAACCAAGAAAATGAAGCATCAAGAAAGATAAATCCTTACCTTATCCAAGAAATGACAAGATAAACCTATTCTTACCAAGATAAATCCACCACAAATGCTAAAGAAAAACTCCAAGAGAGGTAGTAAACTACTTCCACCAATAGCATAAAGAAACCAAGACAAGAGCACAAGAGAGAAAAGGTTGCCCAAGGAGATTGCAAATTTTAGCCAAATACTTCTCACAATGCGAGAGTTATGTTATGAAATGAGATTCACATGATCTCTATTTATACAAAATGTTTAAAACATAGTTTGTCCACTTAATAAGGTTAAAACATAAGATAAGGGGTCAACAACCCTTATCTTGTCCCTTTACACAAATAATAATATTTAATTTACACTTTTGCACATTAGAAACCCTAAAACAAGATGGCATCACCCCTTTAGGGAGACGTTTTGACACTTTTCCAAGTCGTTGGAGAAGAAGGTGCAGGTCGTTGGGGTTCCTAGAGCCTCCTCTTCATGCGCCAAGGTCAATCCCTATCTCTTCCAGTCAAATCATGCCAAGTGTCAATGAGAAACAACTCCATCACCACTAACCCTAGCCCTAGGTGATGTCAAGCCCAAAAAAGTGACGTTTTGCCCCTCCTAGGCAAGTTGTTTGGCATGTGAGGGCTAGGCAAGGTCCTCCAAGGTGTCTTCTAGGCCTCCAAAGGCAAGTCATCATGATCCAACATGTGGGGCCTTGGCATCCAACCTGTGGGCTTCAAGCCCCAAGCTCCAAAATTGTCCACCAAACAAGGTCCTACAAAACAAATGGGTACGCCCTCCAAGGATCTGAACTCAAAATATCATGGCAAGTGAAAACCGCATCTAATAAACAAGGCACCTAAACATGTGCATCAAAACTACCTCATCAAATTAAACAAATGCTCAAAGACCCTATGCAATTGACCAAGTTTAGGTATAGGAGGGGTGTCATAAAAGTCCTATTGGGTAGACCAAAACCCTCAAGTAGGGGATGTTCCCAAGGATGCCCCTTCAAGGTCATGTAGTGGATGATGAGGTGGATAGGGGTTTAGACTTCATAGGTCAATGAGTTTTCATGACATACGAGGGCTTGTATTATCTCATTTATGGGTGCCTTTGTAGGGGATGTGTTGCACTTTCTCCAAGCCCATTTATTACCATTTATTAATTAATTAATGATCCATACACGTGTGTACTCCCAATAGTGAATCAATTACCTTGGGGGTCAGTTACACAATGTCACTTGAAAGAAGAGTTCCACAAAGTGGATTCTTGAAGAAACCTTTGTAATGTGGATTCTTCAAGTATTATGCCCAAAATGATCTCCTTAGTGAATTTAATTAAAATGTGTTCCACAATAACTCAAAATTACGAAAATCGTCGGAGTGGAATGAAACCAAAGACAAGTTGTGCGGAATGGATCCTGATGTTGAAATATGATGAATGATGCAAGTTGGGCCTGTTCTCGCACAGTTTGTAGCAAGGATTAAAGGCTTGAGGTTTTGAGGTCAAACTGGCATAATAGGAACCAATCCCACCCAATGTCACCACAATGGGATGGTTCTTTCTCTTTAGGGTGGTAAGGCCCAGGGGAGACGTCCCCGGTGACCTGGGGTTTTGAGAAGGCAAAAAGGATAATAAGATAAAGTAGTTATTTCCCCTTCACAAGTCATCACCGAACAGATAGTCCGACCAAAGGCCAATGATAAAGTAAAACCCCCCAAAGAGATACACCTACCTGGGACAAAGCAACAACAAATAGTATATGCAAGCTATTTAAATGGGTTAGTACTTCATATAAATAGATGACTATCTGAAAAAGTTATAAGCAATTTGGCAATAAATGTTGACGAAGTCAATGCTTATCAATAGCAATGAAAATTATATCACTTCACCAATAAATGTTGGGACAATATGGCATTCAATCAACACTTCATTCAATAAATGCCTTAAATCACCATTCAATTTGCTTATAAAGTAAAGCCTTTGCTGCACAAATGATATAATAGCCAAGGATGACGGCAACAACATGTTAGTTAGGTTAGTTCTTAGGCTAGGGTTAGTAGTTAGGGTTTGATTCAAAGAGTTTTGAGAGTTGTTTGTGATTAAGGTCACTTCAGTGCATGAGGTCTTAGGATCAATGCCTTAGGTTTAAATGGAGTCAATAGTGTAGGACGCAAGAGCTGAAGGGGGCAAGGTAAAGAGGTCAAGGACTAGAGGGAAACACTTTGGAGTGTTGCTAGAGTAAGGCCCCAAAGTCAAAACCCGTGGGGAGAGAGGCTCACCTTGGTGTAGGTAAACTAGGCCTCAGTGCTCTCTCCTCCTTCCTTAACTCAATGGTAAAAACGACTAGCTGAAAGATGAAGCAAATAAAACAAGACTTGAGGGTTTGATGAAGCAAGGTGTTGCTAGAGCAAGGCCTTTTCAGCAAACCCAAGAGAAAAAACGGCCCTAAGTGTAGTAGACCTAGGCTTAAGACGTCTCTCTCTTCTTGGCCTCTAGATAGTACGGCTAACAATAAATGAAGAGAGAGAGAGAGTGTAGCAACGACTAGGCTCTCTTCTTCTTCAATTGCTAAAAATTTCTCTTTCAGGGGACATGAGACAAGGACCTACTTGTGTGCTTGTCACCTAGTGTTTTGTTCAGCAAAATCATAAACACATGCAACGAATTATACTACAACCATTCATTCAAGAATTTTTGCAGAAAAATACTTACAATTCACCAAGAATTATCAATGCAAACCCTAGTTGTAACACCTTCCTTAAAGAGAAATGCCAAAACATGCCAAAATAATCGTCCTTCAACAAGTGCACATCACTAAATCAGCCAATAACCCAAGAGAGGGTGCAAATTTCAGACCTCACTAATGAGTGAGTGAGTTGTGATGATAAAATGAAGGTAAAAATCCTTCATTTATACAGTATCATGACCTAAATTTACATTTTAGGTCATGTAAGAGGCCGACAAGGCTAAAATACCAAAATCATACTGTTTTACATTAAATTGTCAAATTAAAACGCTAATCAAGCTGAAAAAAGAATAAAAGCCTCTCCAAGGGAGACGTTAGCCCCTTTTAGGAAAAATGGGGCATCCTGCAGCAAAACATTAGCCCTTCTTGGGCTTCTCCAACCTGCCACACATGCCAATTTTGCCCAATCTGCCTCCCAAGACGTCCATAATGTTGGATGATGTCATGGCCATGATGGGTGACGTCCTAGGCCTTCCAAGGCCAACGTTCCACTGAAAAAGGGCCAATCCCCCTAGGTCAAGCTTTGCCGGGGTGCCTCTGGTGGAACGTCCTCTTCTTCTCCGGTGCAAAGCCCCTGATCCATCTTTGTCCTGTCTGTGCCCCCTGATGGGGTCTCAACATCCATCTGATGGGCCCTTCAGCCCCAGGGAGGTCCGAACTGATCATCTCCCCATGTGTACCGGTCCAAGTGGTACCTGTCCATTAGGCATGGTCCTGCACATCAAAAGCTACGCCCTCCATGGGCTCATCAGTCACAGAGATCATAGCAATGTCAATCACATTTCATCATCAATATTATTAAACATGTGCACAAAATCCCTAATGCATCAGTCAAAAGCTCAAAGATGTTACACAAGCTTGCAATACAAGTCTGAAGAAAAGGACAGGGCGTCCTAATGGGCTAGTGCCCACTGGAAAAGGAAAGTCCCCGTAAGAGACCTCATCCGAGCCTTGTAAGTGGGTGATGTGATCAGGGGATGTCCAAGCATGTGGGTGCGATAAGGGCAGAGGATGCAAAAGTCTTTACCTGCGGGTGCCTTTGTTAGAAGGCGAGTTGTACCTGTCATTGATGCATTCTTTCCAAGCCCATTCTTGCCTTTTATTCTTTTTTTATTCTTTTATCTTTTATTGCTTTTCCTTTTTTTTGTTCAAGACCGAATTAGGGGTCACTGCCCTGGCGTGGTGACCAGTGGTGACAGTGTTACCCACAAGTACTTTCACAGAAATGAGAAGGTTGGCTCGTGATGAGACCCGCTTTCCCTTGGCCATGCAACCAAGAGTCACAGCCCTGGCGTGGTAACCAACTGGTGGCAATGTCATATTGCTAGGTACCCATGGATCTAATAGGCTGGCTCGTGATGAGACCCCCTATCCTCTGTTTAGGTCTTGTTTTATTATTTTTCTGGGTCCCCATTGTTTCTTGCTGAGAAGCCTTTTATTGCTTTCTCGGGGATCCTTGGGTGAAGCATCTCGAGGTTTTATTCTTAGGCTTTTATCTTTTACCAGCTTGCTTTTATCTTCTGGGCCTTTAGCTCCTTCTTCCCACGAGATAAGATGCAGTCCTGAAAATAGGTCAAACCAATGCCTAGACAAGTGGAATGGGACAAGTGAGCGGGAAACAAGATGAAACAGTGGTTCTATGATGGGAGTGGATGATGGCTTTTCAGAAATCCCCCCATGGAAAACCAAAACCTACAGACACAGGCTTGCTAGGGCACCTTGTCAATCCCCCCAAACATGGTCAAGTGGGCAAGTGTAAGATGGGAGGTCTCATCACGAGCTGGCCCATTATGTTCATAGGTATCTAGCAGTATGACATTGCCATTATCTGGTTACCACGCTAGGGCAATGACCTTTGGTTGCATGGCCAAGGGAAAGGGGGTCTCATCACGAGCCAACCTTATCATTTCTGTGAAAATACTAGTGGGTAACACTGTCAGCTCTGGTCACCATGCCAAGGCAGTGTCCTCTGGTCAGACCTTGAA